>JAOXYH010157340.1:0-10036 GCA_028566455.1 Botula fusca
ATTACACATATTAATTCTGCACAGTGTCCGGACTACTAAATGAATCTAGAACAAACTGTAAAAACCAACTGAACAGGGCTAAACTCATTGGATTGGTACTACCACAGTAATAAAAAGAAGTGAGAAAACGCTGAGTTTCGATCTAAGACAATGCGCAGATAAAATTCAACTAAGGCCACCCCCAATTCAATACCTCGTTCCTCGGATTCCCCGCATGTTGTGAAAGGTCTAAAAGAAAAAAGATTATTTTGTTCCTGCGTCTTGTAAGGAACAGCACCCAGATCCAAGTTTACAATGCAAAAATTCAGGGTCAAAAGAATGTATGACATATTATATGCAATATTCATCAATGGTGTAGTTTACTAGATGTTCAGTTTAATGCCATAGAAGGTATCAGAAGCAAGAGAAATGGTCTAATGAACTAGGGTACACAACAAAAAAGCCTTAATCACATGGAAACATTTTGTTGTCCGCATGAACGAAGTTCCTCCTATGATTTATTTCTTCAAAAATATTTGAAAAATTTTATTACCCGCTAGTTGAAAATTCTTCCACTTCTGAAAACTCATATTTTGAAGAAAAAATTAAAAATAAAATTTTCGCTCGCTCGCTCCCGTTTCCATATGGCAGCAGTCCGACGAACGAGGTATTGTTTGGCGTGGCCTAAAAGACATATGTCCTCTCTGACTGAAACATTTACATCCGATTTTTTCCTTCCATTCCGGGCAGAATTCAATGGCATGGTTGTAGTTGTTAGTATCAGATGTTTCTTCAGGTGTGTTGGACAGACGGGTGGTCTAACCTTGAATTATTGCTAATTAATTCTTTGCCCTAAAAACAATCAGTAATCCTTTGCTTTTTCACTCGCACTTGTCGCGCCACTGTCAACAATGTTTATATTATGAGGCTACAGTACCTCCATCCTACAGCAGGAGAACCATATTAACTGGAAGGATAATCCTGAGAATCTGAAACTCGGACATCTTATCAATGGATAGTAACTACCGAGAGGATCAAATGATTTTACAACACCGACTACAGACAGACTGGCAAGGTACACAAAACTGACAAAAAGTAAGGCAATTGTTAGACTTCTATGTGTGAAATTGGAATTTTGTCACGTGAAATACCCAAATACGAGGCCTCGACAGAACACTGCAAATTGGCCAAGTAACTCCAGAAGATTTTTAAGTGTTTTTTTGCCCATTTTCCATTTTTTTCTTATCTTTTACCTACCTGAACACAAAGGGCTGTGATGTCAGTTTCAGGTCTTATGAAGAGACTCCCACTTTTGTGCTCCCTTTCCATGAACTTTATTTTGCTTGGATTGTCTACATCATTTGGTAATGGTACCAAATATGACTTATCTACCAGAAACAATGCAAACTGAACATTTTTCAACACAGGGAAACATTCAAAAAGAAAGTTTCTAAGTTGCTCCCATGACCATCCAAGATGTAGCTTACTGGGGACTCTCTTGGAAGGTGTCATTTCGCTATCTGGATATCCTGAGAAAAAAATACAAGTGAATCTGTGAGCTACTTCTCACTAATGATACCCCAGCTAAAAGTATAAGGTAAACAGGAAGTTGTTAGGTGATGAAACTGAAAACATATCGCACAGTATAGCTATCTTTTCAAGTTTTCCTTGTATAAGCATAGGCATCTCAGAGCAAATCTTGCTAGCTGCTGTGTTGAGGAACGAACTCTCCTACATTTTGTTGTGTCCAGATGAAACATGTTCCTTTGCACCATGAGGTGTACTTGTAATGCTGAGGCCAAAAAAAAATGTGTGTTCCCGGTTTCCGACTGACCCTATTTTCCACCGCCAACCCTAACTTTTTTCGCTGAAATTTTGGCAAATTATATTTTCACCAGTATTATTCTTGACAGCGATGTTCATTTTGTTCAACCGCTAGATTATTGCCGAAAATCATCAACAAATATTTTGTAAAACCGAGTAAAAACATAACAGATTGACAAAAACAACATCTGCAAATGGCGCCAAAGCGGAAATAAAGGTAAATGTAATACCGGTTCCGATTCCGGAACTGGATAATTCTATTTCCGGGTTTGCCTATCATTACCAAAAAAAAATGTTTCACCGACCTACCTACCCTATATTTTTTTAGCATGAAATCGGAAACACACATATTTTTTTTTGGCCTGATAATACTAAATCTTCAGTGAAAACTACATGATATTTTCTATAGTATGTCCTTGTCTATTGATATGCCGTTAGAACAGGATCAAACAAATCGGTTAATAGATCTTAAAGTTTAATCATGGTTAATATTTAAAACATCATAATTTGATTGTTAAAGATTAATTCCACAGTTTAATCGCAGATCAAACAGGTTTTAAATCACTGCATGCTTAAATATATTTTGTGAGTAACAATAACCATGATAACTGCCGGTTACAATAAAAAAAAATATATTATTGTTACTTGCAATTTCTGTATGAAATTCCATCATTGGAAATACATTTCAACAATTAGTCTTGGAAATAACAAAAATTATTTCTTATTGTTACTTTGTGTTACTTTTTGTGAGTAACCGTAGCCAGTGCTTTATTAAAAAGATTTTTAAGTGTTTTCTTGTTATTTTTTTCTTTTAGGAAATAGGCCGAGAAATAATTAGATCATTGTGTCAAGGATATGAATATTCAAACATAGATAGGTACAATTGCACGCTGATACACATTAAGTGAGAAGTCGAATCTGAATCGTTATTTCCGGAAATCAGAGATCTGACGAAAAAAAAATTAAGTGAGTCGGCTGCCTTTTTCCAGTCAGTCGGGCGTGGGGAAAACCTATTTTTCATTTTGGCCTAAGAATCATTCTATAAATATACCGAGTTTGGTAGGCCAAAGGTTACACTATACGCAATTACAAATGTATGGCCCATCCTCATTCATTAACTGAAAATCTAACAGCCTTTTAAAAATCTCACCTAATCCAAGTCTCTTTAGCTGCGATATATTCAAGTTATTTACTCTTGTAATTGGCGAGGATAAACAAGTTATCTTTATTGCCAACACCTCAGTTGGCCTCCCTCTTGACCTCTTTAATTCCTTTGGCTTTGGTCCCAATCTTCTGTCAGTTTCAAATGATGTGGATAGCCTATCGGCTATACTTACAACATTTGAAGGTGATGACTGGGCCATCCGTTCTTTAGATGCTGCAACAAAGTTGTGCACCATCTGCACAGTTTTTTCTAGCCTATTCAAATACTGCCTTGAGCGAGTTCCTGAAAGAAAATACTTAAAATGCAAAAAAAATAACTATAAATAAATAGGTTCCATAATAAAAAATATGTTCCATGATTGACCTGGTAAAATATATTCCACTGATAATGAAATTGGTTCCTTACCTGGTGAAAGAAGTCATTTATTCCGATAGTTAAACTGGCTTTTTTCATACAATTATTTCACTGTTTTTATGCACTTTAAATATTGTCATTAATGGTAAACTTAGGTAATCATTGAGAATGGTGTCAACATCATCTTAGGTAAGCTTGATTATTAGTATTACTAATATACAAAGTTTGAAAGGATCCTGATTACAGTACAGAAGTTTTATATTAATAAATTTTAATTTTTTTTTCATTTATTTTATTTTTAAACTAGACAAAGTGATGCCTCCGCACTCCACTCTGAAGTAACTGTATTATAACAAAGTCAACTTAGGACTTTCTTTGAGATATCATTTAGTATGGGAGACACAAATGATGCCCCCACAAATACAAAGTGTTTGGTATTATGCTGCTCCCCTTGTATATACTCCCAAAATGACAAAGATCAATTACATTTTTATCTTCAAAACAGCAAATATTTATAACAAGTTGACATGCAGAAATGTCTCGCCTGCGATATGGTTTCATCTGAATACTGAAACTGACAATCCGTATCAAGATTTAACCTGACCACTGGAGCTGATGCGCAGAAATGTCTCGCAAGCATGATTGCTATGCCTGAATAATATCTTGCTAGCCCTTGAAGTAAAGGTCACATAACATTTGTCAGCATAATCTAAATATCATAAAATCCTTTTATATCAATCAGTTAGCATTTGACATGCGACACCTGTCGGACGGACATACACTCGTCACAACCAATCTACATACCAAATATAATTGACCTACCCTATATAGTTACTGAGAAACAGACCTAATCCAAAGACTTTAACCTGACCAGTGAAGCATGAAAATGAGGTCAAGGACATGCCATACCTGTCAGACGGACATACACTCATCGCAACCAATCTACATACCATATATAACTGACCTACCGTGTATAGTTACTGAGAAACAGACCTAATCCAAAAACTTTACCCTGACAAGTGAAGCATGAAAATGAGGTCTAGGACATGTGACACCTGTCTGACAGACATACACTCATCGCAACCAATCTACATACCAAATATAATTGACCTACCCTGTATAGTTACTGTGAAACAGACCTAATCCAAAAACTTTAACCGGACCACTGAAGCGTGAAATGAGGTCAAGGACATGTGAAACCTGTCAGAAAGACATACACTCGTCGCAACCAATCTAAATACTAAATATACATTGACCTACCCTGTATAGTTACTGAGAAACAGACCTAATCCAAAAACTTTAACCTGACCACTGCCTGGAGCGTGAAAATGAGGTCAAGGACATGCGACACCTGTCGGACAGATATATCCTCCTCGCAACCAATCTACATACCTAATATAGTTAACCTACCATGTATAGTTACTGAGAAACAGACCTAATCCAAAAACTTTAACCTGACCACTGGAGCGTGAAAATGAGGTCAAGGACATGCGACACCTGTCGGACAGACATATCCTCCTCGCAACCAATGTACATACCTAATATAGTTGACCTACCGTGTATAGTTACTGAGAAACAGACCTAATCCAAAAACTTTAACCTGACCACTGGAGCGTGAAAATGAGGTCAAGAACATGCGACACCTGTCGGACAGACATATTCTCCTCCCAACCAATCTACACACCTAATATAGTTGACCTACCATGTATAGTTACTGAGAAACAGACCTAATCCAAAAACTTTAACCTGACCACTGGAGCGTAAAAATGAGGTCAAGGTCAGGTGACAATGATGGGCTGAGATGCTGAGTTCATAAGCAACCTACATACAAAGTTTGGTTGACCTAGCTGTAATAATTGTTCAGATATCCCTTGTTAACGCCGTCGCTGTTGCCGCCGGAAAAGCAATACCTATGTCTCGCCTTCAGCGACATTCGTCGCAGGCGAGACAAAAACTGAAGATCAATCACTGGACCGTGAAAATGAGGTCAATGTCAGATGACATTTGTCAAACACCCATGTACACCTGTGGAATAATATACAGACCAAATTTAGTTGAGCTAACACTTATAGTTACTGAGAAACAAACCTTATAATGTAAACTTACTGCAAATCACTATACCGTGAAAATGAGGTCAAGGTCAGGTGATATCTGTCTGACACCCATGAACACCTCAAGAGGAACAGACCAAATATTGTACAGCTATCTCGTATGGTTACTGAGAAACAGACCTAATCATGAAAACTGAATGTGAATCACTGGACCGTGAAAATGAGGTCAAAGTTAGGTGACATATGTCAGACTGACATGACACCTCAATGAAGCATCTATAGACCAAATATCATTGTTCTAGGTATTCTAGTTTCTGAAAAACGGACCTAACCACGAAAACTGAACATGAATCACTGAACCGTGAAAATAAGGTCAAGGTTAGGTGACATATGTCAGACTGACTATGTCAGACTGACATGACACCTCCATGAAGCATCTATAGACCAAATATCATTGGTCTAGGTATTCTAGTTTCTGAGAAATGGACCTAACCACAAAAACTTAACGTGAATCATTGGACTGTTAAAATGAGGTCAAGGTTAGGTGACATATGATAGGCTGATATGACACCTCAATGAAGCATCTATAGACCAAATATCATTGGTCTAGGTTTTCTAGTTTCTGAGAAACCACGAAAACTGAATGCAGATTTTTCAAAGTCAGTTAACCAAGAAAATGAGGTCAAGGCTTAGCGCTATATGTAAGACTGACATGACCATTCAATGCAACATCTATAGACAAAATATAATTGGTCTAGGTTTTCTAGTTTCTGAGAAACTGACCTAACCAAGAAAACTGAACACAAATTTGACAAAGTCAATGAACCATGGAAATAATGTCAAGGTCAGCTGACATGTGTCAGGCGGGAAATTCAGACCATGAGGCTTCTATGGACCAAATATGGTTTGTCTAGGTCTTGTACCTTCTGAAATATAAAGCTTTTACACAACTTGTTAACGCCATTGCCGCCAGAAAGTAACACATATGTCTTGCTTATTGCAACAGGTGAGACAAAAATGGTTAGGAATCATCTACTTTTCATCCATAGCTCTTGCTTGTCAAAATCTTCTGCACATCCCACAAAGGTAGATAACTCATCAGAAATTATATTCTAGGAATGATCTTGATTGTTACGAAAAGAGTTCCCGAGAAGGGCTATATGGTCGGTCAGAATTTTCCAATTTTTTTTCATATGAACTGACACATCGTATTTTGAATATGGAATACAATCCAAATCTAAGGAATCAAATTGTGACTGTCATTCCAGAAGTATTTTTTTTATTTTATAGATCATCTCGATACAGTCTGTGCCAAAAAGTTTTTAAGCTCCTAGCTTGAACAGTAAATTTCAACTACTTTTCCTATATAACCAAACACAATTTCACTGAATTCCAACTAGCCCAAGTAAATTTTTACTAGTTTTTGGCATAGGGCTAGTGGCTAAAGGCACAGACTGTCGATTAGTTTTTTCATTGTAATAATCAAGTTTCAATGTATACACACTGAAAATGGCCGAAATCATTGTTTTGGCAACCAGGATCCTCCCAGGGGTTAATAAAGGGCTACGCTGGGTGCAGCATGATACGACCGCAACATCTGGACAATGGAAAGTGCAATTTTTGGCCTCTTTGGACCCTTTTATCTCAAAAATCATAAGAGCTAGCACAATCTGATTGAAAAATGCAGGCAGGGAGTTTTATAAGGAATTTAATGGAAAAAACCCCAACAAAAATAATTTAAAAAAAATTCTAAAATATTGCAATTGCTGGGATCAATAACTTCTCTTTATTAAACTAATAAAATATAGGAAAATAACATAATTGCAAAATATATTCACTTTTACTTTGACAGCTGAATGTAATTGCCAGTTTAACAATACATTAAATGTTATATTACCATAAAATTAAACAGTTCTATGGTAATATAGTGAACAGGGCACGTAAATTGTCCTTCTAGATTAATAACCCCTCTAAATAGATTCATTCTGAAAGGATACAAACGTGATATTATTATCAAATCTTTGCAATTTGTCTTTTTCGGAAAAAATATCAATGAGCTTGTTGATTTACTCATTCGTAACTAAATCTATCGCAAGATTGCTATTTATTAGTTATATGCTTTCATTTACATTCCTACAATTCGTTGATTTTTATTTTTTACTTTCTGGTCTTGCACTTAGATCATGAATTTCGTTTGATTATATGACAGGTTGATATCAAATCGCAAGAAATGTCAACCTTGATTTTTGATCAAGAGAACCATGTGATCTATGCAGAATAGGTCCTTGAGCTCTCAGACATAACTGTGAGCATTCTTCTGATCTGACTTATGTTGTCCCTATTGTTTTATCGTTGTCTTTTTGTCCTTACAAGTCTTGATCTTTTAGAATTAGCTCTTATTCTGTATTGGTTTTTATTGTATGTTTGCTTTTTATTTTTAGTGTTTCCACTGACCTTTTGAATACAAGGGGGATGGTAGAGATCTCGTAAACCGCATCAGTTAACAGCCCCCCCCCCCCCCATTCATTGTGCCTGTCCAAAGCCAGGATTCAGTTCCTCAGTGGATGTCTTTGTTTTGTTCTTGTTATATGTTATTATCGTTTCGGTACGGCTTTTCTTGGATAGTTATTTTTGCTATGTCTGTGAGATCTTTTACACTTGTTATGGGGCCTTCGTGAGCTTTCTTTATGGTATGAGTAGTCTCATTGTTGAAGACCATACAATGACCTCGAGATGTACAAATGTATACTTTTTGTAAATTGATACAATGGGATATTGTCCCATGTACATTTACCCCATATCCTTTCTTTTTATATTAACAATAAATTATCAAATATTAATAATAAATTTATAAAACACAAAATTAATTTTGTATTATCTTATCCATTAGAACATCTTTTCCCTCTTCTCACTATTACAGGTTTACTCTTAAAATATCCAATCCATCACATCAATAAATGATTGCATCATATGTCTCTATTCATTCCCAGAGTTGAAATACATTTGTGATGGACAAAGGGAAATAACCCTGGTCAATAATCTGATTCAAAAACCAAGTAACCTTATCACACAGCTTTTGGCCCTTTTTTTCAGGAACAGGTGGGGCCATAATCCCTAAAATTAATCCCCACCTTTTCACATCTTTTTGCCAAAAATCATTATGTTAAAATTTCATAAGGATTGATTAACTAGAACTTAAGTTATTGCATGGAAACCATGTGTCTACATTTTCAGCCCCTTTTGACCCTTTTTTCAGAAATGGGTGGGGCCAGAATCCCAAAAATCAATCCCCACCTTTGTTTTGTGCCAAAAATCATTGTGTTAAAATTTCAGAGGATTTATTGACCAAAACTAAAAAGTTATTGCACGGAAACCATGTGTCTACAGACGCCGTACGCCAGCACCATACCACACTATACGACCACAAAAATTTGCGGAAAACAACTTTTTGATCTGTTATGAACTTGCCTTTAATCTGGGTACTACTGATTCTTGCACAGCTGTATGATTATCAAATGAAGTAAAAGGTAATTCATTTAGTTTGATTATGCTATATTACATGTACACTGGAATTATTTGTAACTATACAGAAGTACATACAAAATGCTAGATGATAAGATCATGGAGGTATTATAGTGACAGGAGTAAGTACAAACCGACTTCAAAAGTTTGAACTGTGATGCCGACAATTAACAAGTGACAATGACAAACTCTCATGCCGATTATCACACAGCATGTAGTAGAATGTAGTTTTTCAGAACTTCGGTAGTAAACGTAATGCCGTAAATTAACGAAATAGCCGGATGTTGACGCAAAATCCAAGGAAGTCGGACAGACGCCAGAATCCCAGACTCGCCGGATGATGACGAGTTGTTTCTTTAAATAAAATGTTTCATTTCACTTCGTATAGTGTTGACGATCACTTCACTGGGAGAGGACCTCGATAATGTTGTATTACTTTTGGCTAGTCTCTTTTCCTTATTTACACAAATAAAATTATGTAAGGTCAT
Source organism: Botula fusca (assembly GCA_028566455.1). NCBI lineage: Eukaryota > Metazoa > Mollusca > Bivalvia > Mytilida > Modiolidae > Botula > Botula fusca. The sequence continues at coordinate 9,384 of JAOXYH010157340.1, forward strand.
TTGAAAGATTAAAAACCTCCCGGTAAAATTGTTAATTTTCAAGTTCCATGATTCTTTTTTGTTATTCGATCTTTTTGTTTTTGTTTTTGGTTTATTATTTATTCATTTATTTATCTATTTTATTTTCATTTATTTATTTATTTATTTTTCATTTTTTTCTCAGTATACGAATGACCAAGCTTTTCAAAGAGTTATGAAAAATTACCATTATAAATTATGTAAACCTTGCCGATTACCTTAACATTTTTTTTGTAAATATATTCGGCACAGACAGTTCTTGAATGTATATGTATTCACTGTACTTCGGAAAAAAATATGCATGCTTCAACAAAGTATGTTTAAATCTTGTAGATTTTGGGTATTACAATTTCGTTTTTCCTCTGCACCATACAGACTAATGATTCATTTTCAATAAAGCACATTAACAAAGTCACATATATCATTGAAAACCGAAAAAAAAGGATTATCTTTAACGTTCAAACTTCTGTTAACTATGTCCAAAGAAGACAAAATCACAAAAATTCGTTACTCTCGATAAATATTTTCGAGTTTTATCTCAATTTTATTCATATCCTTCACCATCCTACACAATACGGATAGACATGATCACAATTGTCCATCATTCAGGTTGTCAACGATATGATTTTTATTTT
>JAOXYH010157450.1:0-10036 GCA_028566455.1 Botula fusca
ATGGGTTCAAGGTCAAAGGTCAAGGTCCCTAGCAACGGCATAAAGTCCTTAGCAACCATATATTTTGGGACTCAGAAGGCTATGAATAGTATGAAAATCAAGATCCCTAGCAACGATAGAATATCCTTAGCAACAATGTATTTTGTACAGAAAGTCTTTAGCAACCATATATTTTTAAACTTGGAAGGCTATGTATAGTATAAAAATGACATTTTCAAGGTCAAGGTCCCTAGCAATGACGAAAAAGTCCTTAACAACAGTGTATTTTGCACAGAAAGTCCTTAGCAACCACATTTTTTTTAACTGAGAAGGCTATAAATAGTATAAATATGACATTTTCAAGGTTTATGTTCCTACCAATGACTTGAAAGTCCTTAGCAACAGTGTATTTTCCATGCAAAGTCCTTAGCAACCAGATATTTTTGAATATAGAAGGCTATGAATAGTACAAAAAGGACATTTTAAAGGTTAATGTCCCTATCAACTGCATAAAGTCCTTAGCAACCATATATTTTTGAACTTAGAAGGCTATAAACAGTAAAAAAAATGACATTTTAAAATGTCAAGGTCCCTAGCAACCGCATAATATTCTTAGCAACCATATTTTTTTAACTTAGAAGGAAAAGAATAGTATAAAAATGACATTTCTCACAGGTCAAGTTCAAAGCAATGACATAAAGTCCTTAGCAACCAGACATTTCTACAAAATCCACACTGACGTTTGGGTATCACGGGAAAGACCTTTCAATTGTTCTCTGAACAATTGGCCTTTAATTTTATTTTTTTTTGTGTTAAGTGTTCTCAAGAATAAGAAAAATCCATATCAGGTATGCTTATTTACAGATAATCACATTTACTGACATAACGGAAGGTATTTTTAGACTATTCAGTAAAACCATCTTATTTTCGTTTTGAATGACAAGAGTTTATACCATTTGGACAGCCTAGCAGGTAATAAGTGGTCTTATTTTGTCTTTTATCTTGCTTTACGAGAGTTCTCTTACTTTACTGCTCTTTGTTTGCGATATTTAAGGAAAGATTGCCGACGGCTACATGGCCACTTTCCTGTCAAAGGCGAAAACAAACCATGTTTTTCACTTTCTTCATTAAATTGCAATTTCATCTGTACCCAGGTGTTCAATTTTGAAATGAAAGTTAGAAAATTAAGAAAAAATACTAGTTTGTATAATAAAGGTAAATTCAGAAAAGCGCTTCATACACATATAAATTTACTTTCATTTTACATGGAATTTTATATAAGATGTGGGCTGCTATCTCGCCAACATATATCCAATATTCTTTTAATTTAATGGCATGATGAAAGCATGTCATACCAGGATATATACACCATATCTTCATATAAATGTGGATGGATCAATTAAGATTTTTCTACAATTCACAAAATCAGCATCCACACCATACATTGTTTTTTATTTGATATTCGTTTATTTAATATTGATATTGGTAACATCACAACACTAACATTTTGGAAAATTTTAACAGTTTTCCTTTGAACTATGTCTGCTTTCAGGATTTCTATAGGAGACTTAAATGAATAAATAGAAAGTACAGGGGTGACTTTCTTCCCTCTGAGTTTCTTTTTTTTTTTTTAAATGACATGCCGTGTATTTTCCTATTTTTGCCGCCATATTTAAATTACAATTTTTAAAACAAAGTGTGATGCAATTCATACCGAATTTGATTCATTAGATGTGCACATTTCGTAAATTAATTACTCTTCACCGATGCTAGGGACGACAATTTTAGAATACTACAACTATTACAAAAATTTGTATAAGCCAGTGCATTCCAAAATTACCGAAATAGGAAGCAAAACCCATCTACAGAAAGAGGTTTCCATGAGGGAGATAACTCCGTTGTTGTATTAAAATTTGGGGCCCGGTTATTTTAAAGTATCATTTCGGGCTTGTACAAGCACTACCAATGTGAACTCCCACACTAACCCGTGAGTGACATCAAGTACTCTGGAAGGGTAAGCATGTCCTTCTCCTTTAACGGCATCCGTCACGTTGCAAGTGAGAATATCCGATGAAGTGTCAAGTACGGTATGACGAGAAATCTAACAGAATATACATGTATCATTTGTAAGATAGACACATTATATCGATCTACCAAATCATGATTTCGACCATAGAATTTCTGGCGTGACAATAATAACACATGCTGAACATAACATTTGACATCCGTCGTATTACTAATAGCAATAATGCGGTAGGCAATCATGAACGAAAAAGTACAGGGATTGCATCATAACGCATCTGTGAGATAGACATTCCATAACCATAAACTGTCGAAGCGAAGATCTTCAGCTTTTCCGAAAGAAACTCCTGATTGAGAAGCTTACCGCGGTGAAATATGGATCTACTTATTTTTCAAATGCCTCAATCATCATAGATTGCAAAAATGGACACAACGACATTATCTCCAATCAATAAAATTCAAATATTGATCAGTTTTTATACGATACCCAGTCTTGGGTACACACGTTAACAAACATTTTTTTCTTGAATTCCTTTAATGCTACCTTTAGTTTATTCCGTAATGGACCTTTTCATTTTTGTTGCTGTTTTGTATTTTTTTTCTGTTCTTCATATGTCATTATTTATTTTACATATTCATAAAACAAAACGAAAAATAAAAAGAAAACGAATAAAAATTTTCTTTCTGTGGACATTTCAAAGACAAAAAAGTAGTTTTGAGTGCGTGCTATATAAATATTTGATACTATTGTCCTATAGATCGGAAATGATGTATGAACTTCATATGAGAATTAAATTCAATTGAATTGACACTTCTTTTGCTTTCGAGAGGTACCGCACCTAATAAACATTGTTTTTTGTTCAATCTCGTCTATATTTTAGCCCAATACCAAAGTAATAATGCCTGTTATTATACCTTACATAATAGATAATCAATTATATTTGTGAAAAGGTAGTCACAGTCATGACATAGAATAATCTGAATATCTTTGCTTCTAACCGATACTTACGATGAATAACCCTCGAAATTACAGCGTCCATTGAATAACCCTATTATTTACCGGGAAATAACCATCGAAAATTACAGTGTCCATTGAATCACCTTATTATTCATTGGTTATTAACCCTCGAAAATTACAATGTCCTTTGAACAACCCTATTATTCACTGGCGAATAATTCTCAAAAATTACAACTTCAAGTGAATAAGCCCCATGTTTGTTCGGTATAATAAAACGGTAACGGCCCTCAGAATCGGTTAATATTGAGAATTATCAATCCAATTTGGGTAATTCCCTTCGTGCTAAATCCCTTGGAAAGTATCCCTAGTGGGGTTGACAATTTTAGATATTCACCTCTTCTGAGGACCGTAATTGCATATTATATAGACTGCCATGCATTGTTTGTTTCGATTTAGTACTCGTCAGCGATGCTAGAGACCACAATTGTCAAACATTTGTAAAGCCAGAATATGCCAAAATGACTTAAATAGTAAGCCAAAACCATCTACAGTTAAAGCTTTGCATGAGGGAGATATCTCCAAAGTTTTGTTAGTTTAAAATACATTTTGTTTATGTAATTTGAAAACGGTCATTTTCAAATATCATTTCAGGCTAGTTTCGAAATAGAAGCAGCTCAGACCAGACAAATTAAATGCCTGAGATTCATATTATGACATTTCTGCACCATTCAGATAAAATGCATACATTAGAAAGGTAATCAGCCCGAACATTGCCTCTGGAGACTGTTTTGACAGATTTTCACTATTTTTACATGTTTTACATGTTTTTGTAAAATTTTACATTGAAGCACGTCCAGAACCAAAATGATCTAGTATGCAATCGGCGGATAATTCATTGATACACTTTTGATTAATTTTGGTTTTGGTTCTGAGTGTGCTTCTTGCTGTATTTTTGCGATAAATATCCCAAATTTATAGAAAATGAGAAAATGCAGTTTTCAGCCGCATTTATTATTTATAAGTTAGGCATGGTCCAAAAGTTTGATTTTTTTATCTTGAAAACATTTAAGGATGTATAAAAAGCTTTGAAAGTATGATTTTTTGTAAAGTTTTATAGTTCTGAAAATGGTCCTGAAACAAATGCAGGGGAAAATGGCCCTACCACTTTTTGGCAAAAGTTAGGAGTCTTCCAAAGTGTTTGTCCGGCACATGAGTCGGTCTCAAGGGCTCTGTCCACAGAGCTTTCCGGACGCGTCCCCACGGTGGTGGATAGGGGAATACCCTGTCGATGTGGGGTAGGCCGGTCATAATACGGAAAGCCTGCCTGTGAACCATTGTAGACAAACTGTGTGGAGAAACGCTAAGCTCGGTGCAGGATAAAGATGCCTTCTATGTGTTCCAATACGAGTAGACCCATTTCCCAGTTGCAGTCAAAACTCGTTGCCCGTTCACTTTTATTTTTCAAGGATTTTTTAAATTGAGCTACATATTCCTAAACGTTTACAAACTCTTGGGTTTCTACAAATTACTACTGTAAACCGTTCCGAATTCATCAACTTTACAGTTAATACTACTAAAGCTATTACAGGAACTGCGAGTTTTGTGTATAGTCTATAATGGTACTTTGCTATATAAACAAGCTTTGGTCCGTGTAGTAGTTGGACATGCACATATCGCTCTTTTCCGGTATTTTGAAAAAGGCGGATAGTTCAAAGAAAAGGCAAAGAGAATAATACTGCTACATACTATAATCATTAATATTGAAATAACTTAAAAAGAACTGTGTGTAAATAATTTGAATGTGCCTGTTTTGACTTTATTTCCACCTGTCTGGTACAAAATCTATATTGAGTATTGGTACACATTGAAATTTAGTTCAGAAATTCCACATATATGGTAAATTTAGTCAAACTGAGTAAGTGAAATAGCTATATAGCTCCTTATATCAATGTTGATTCAACGTTGAGTAGCAACGATAAATCAACGTTGATCTCAATTTCCAAAATCTAATATAAATTCAACGTAGATTCAACGCTGAAAGTCAACACTGATTCAACGTTAAATCGATCTTGAATACATGGGTATTAATGTATATTTCTCTATCATAAAACCCTGAAACCTGAAAGACCGGCAAATGCATTAATTCGGGATTCAGGTTAAAAAAAGTACTGTTATTTCAATAATAATGCTCATGACAGGAAAATATTTACAGAGAACAACTCTCACTCCGACTTGCATTACATTTATCAGAAATTACTCTAGTACGGGGCTATATCAAAAGAGCAACATTTCAGATAAGCGACTATCCGAATAGCGATATTACCCATATACAAAATTAGCGACACTAATTAATTAAGCCAAAAATATATATCAAAAGAGCGACAATGAAAATGTCAGGCAAATAACAGATAAATAAAAAAATGCAACTATGCTTTTTAAAATGAGTGTATTTAATAAAAAGATAATATATAAAGAACAAATTGGAACATACGATACCATACAAAAAAGGAAATTTGGAACAGATGAGTGCAAATGTGCCTTTTAAGTGAATTTAAGTCCGTCCATTTCCGAAAATGTTCAAAAAGGGTCAAAAACCAGACCATACAAAATGTAACTAGCATTTATATTCTATAACTGGTCGTAAAAATGTAAGATAAATGTTTGATAGAGCCCGTTCGGACTGCGGCTTGGGCCGTCAATATCTTGTCCCTTGGGCATGTTATATCCTCTACATAAGTAACTATTACATACATAGTTGTAACAGGATATAATTGGTTTTGAGGCATATTTAATCGAATTCTTTAAAATAAAACAAATAACGACGTTACTACGGTTATATACTAAATGGAACCATTATAATTTTCAAATTTCGTAAATTAAAATGGGTCTATCATATTTTTAGAATATCTTTGATTATTTTGTTTTCAGGCAGCGGTTAAAGGATTCAAACATCTACACACAGCCGCACTATCCCAAGAAGCCACCCTTTCAGCACATAAACTGCAAATGCCTCCTTGTCCACCTAGAGATGTCCTAAAATATGCAAACATCGACGCTGATGCAGACAAGCACAACAGATGCTACAAATTGTCTCCTGATATTCCAGTTGCAGTGAAGAGTGATGGTAATTGCCTGTTCAACGCCATATCCATGGCCATTTGGGGAAATCAAACCAAAGCAACCGAGCTCCGTGTCCGCACATGTGTTGAAATGTCGTTAATCATACTGCTTACGAAACCCATGAAATAAGCAAGTCGATTTACTACATACTTCCAACCTATGAAGATGCCTGCATTGAGACTGCCAAGAACTTTTCTAAATCGTCAAACTGAACAATTCTTGCATTAGCTAGTGTGACGTGTAGGATAATACCGACACTGTATCCTCCAGTAAATGGTCCACAGGATTATTCTTTTGTGCAATGTAACAGAGAATTTAATCCGAGCAGAGACGAGAACTTTAAGGTTACGATGTTGAGTCGAATGGGACGGGAAATTGGTCAGATATGGACGCCTAATCATTTAGTGCCACTGATGTCAAATAGAGTTAACACGATTGAAAGTGATGTGGAACCTATGATGACAGAAGCAGTTTGCAGTGCTGAAGGGACGTTCTCAATCAACCTGGAGACACAGCAGATCAAGCCTCAACTGTATACTGCAGTGACGTAGAACCAGACCAAATGTATGATCCAAAAATGGACGTTGAATCTGACGAAGACGAAGAAAAGGAGAACCAAGAGGAGAAAGTTTGTGAAAATTATTCCCGAAAACTATAAAACGGCAATTTTTTTTACTTCTGTGACAGATTTGAACGTTTACGCAAACCAGATGGAGACAACGTTGATAGCATACCAGCCGGTAAAAAAGAAAATCTTGCATTTGTTATCAGAAACGACCGAAAAAACAAGAGAAAACTTGACCGTTTGAGAGCTGAATTTTCAGATGACTGTGGAGTATGGGATTCTGCTACTGGGACGTCTCCAAAAACCGGATATATTAGGTCTGAGAACGGACAATATTCAAAGGTAGTGGTGAAAAATGGATTATACTGTAAGGTGGTACAGAGACAGAAGAAAACGGAGTACTTAACCTTGAAGCCGCAACCCAAGGATGAAGATGTGTTGACGCTATGCCGTTATTACACTACTCTGAAGCATTCTAGAGAGTATAGACGAAGAGTTACATGGGTACTGGCCGCCCTAAAAAGTGACACCTTATCTTCCGAAGTAGCAGTAGTGGAATATGTAAGTAAATTCCCAGGACGAACGCCACATGGAAACTCCAAAGATAAAACTACAAAGTACATACGGACAAAATCAGAGATACTACAGCAGATTGGCGAGGCTGTTGAAACTGAAAAGCCGATGGATCTTTCCCAGATGACTGACGTTAAACGGTTTTCTTGCACTGGAAATTCCATACTGGGAATTGATAAAACATACAATTTAGGAGAGATCTATGTCACGCCTACAGTATTCAAGGACACAACTGTTGTTAGAAGGGATACCAATGACTTTCCGGTTCATCTAGGCCCAACTTTTATTCACGGGAACTCAAACAGCGATGTGTATAACGTCTTCACGTCCCATCTAGCTTCTCAATTCACAGATGATGAACTGAGGTCTTTCACAATAGGATCTGATGATTAACATGGTATCAGAAAGGCTATAGCTAGGTCATTTCCAACATCTACATCCCTAGTATGTACAAGACATCTACGAGGAAATGTCCTAAGACGTTTAGTGGATGATGGTTTCAGCAAGTCAGAACGAGGCAAGATATAAAGACGATATGTTTGGAAACGATGGCCTAGCTAATGCTGATGACAGTATAGTGTTTGAAAACCGTGCAGATAATGTAGGGAAAATGGTAGAAGGAAACGCAGGATTACAAAAGTACATAAATGGCCGCATCATTCCATTGATCAAAGACAATATTAACATGCCTCTCCGTGTGAAAAATCTTGACAAAGCCTGGATGAGCAACAATTCGGAATCGATGAACAATGTTCTTAAGATGAAGTGTGAATGGAAAAAGCAGGATCTACCAGAACTTATAGGAAAACTTTATGAAGTGGTTCAGAGGCAACAAACCGATACAGTTAGATCACTGATAGACAGAGGAAATTATAAGCTTGCCCCAGAATACAAGAGACATGAAATTAACATTGATGCATGGTGCTCCAAACCAATCGATGAAAGGAACCGACTAGGAAACAATTTCAAAACACTACGTATTAGACCAGCAGATGTAGGCGACAAATACGTTTTGTCCCAAGATGGCAAAAGGGTCGTACCAAAGGCCCCTTCAAGAGGTAGAAAGCAGCATATTGTGAAGCGACTCAGAGCGGAACGGACCAACACAATACGCCATAAGAAGAAACAATAGACAATTTTATCAAACTTTAGAACTGGGGAAAAGGTGCATCTTTTATATCCGTTAGTTAAGTGATCATTGACCTTTGACATTAATCTTGTGCATCATTCTATTATATATATAACATGTAAAAACAAAACTCTGTAATTTATCTTAATATGTATATATAAAAATCTTATTTCAACTATAATTCAATTGGTCGAGGCCAGCTAAAAAGCATTTTTAGTTTCTTATCTTTCTTTTTCCTTAAAAATGAATAATTGATTGGTTGGTTGGTTGTTTGAATGTTATTTAACGCCACTTTCAGCAGTATTTCAGCTATATCTTGGTGGTCAGATTTAGTGACGGGGGAAGTTGGAGAGAACCGCCGACCTTGGGCAAGTAACTGACAAATCTTATCACGTACGGTTGCAAGTCGAGTGCAGCGGTTTTTGTTGATTACAATGCTAACTCACAATTGGCTACAGCGATTATACATATAATCCATCTACCTTAAATGAATAACTGAAGCAGACAGACGTTTATTATTTTTAGTGAATATTCGATAATTTTTTTTTTCACAGAATTTTCAATCGGTCAAAACAGCTTAACTTGCAATAACATTTATAGGAGTTGGTCACTTGTCTTGTCATGATCAGGGTTGCTATTTTTACCCTGGTCAAAAACAAAGTTACTTTTTCATAAACATACCTCTGAATTTCAAAAATCCACAGGTTGTATCGTAGGGAGATAAAAATCCTATAATGTGGCTGTGTTTGCAGTATTTCCATGGAGAAAATCATACAGTTTATGAAAGTACATTAAAGTTACTGAAAAATAGGCCCCGTTAATAACAGGGTTCCTCTGAACATTGAACGTGACTGACAGGGTATGAATTCCCTAATTTCCTGGTCATGAACAGGTTCTGGTTTAACCACCATGATCGGCACATACACGCCCATTTTTTAGCGGAGTAACCCCCACCCCCGATTTCTGCAGTGAGTTCAGATAGAATTTATTTCTAAATCAAAAGCTAAATGATACTAGCACCCTTTCCTATATACAATGAATAATGTATCTTTGTATAAAATCTGTTGAAATCCATCAAATCATCGTAGGAGATGCTCTTGTTACTTTTTCCCCCAATTTTCTTGCTGGAAACAAATATGCTGTTAGCACAAAACCCGCTAACTACAATGCTAGGGACTGTCTTATGAACTTACACGTGTTACAGTGACGTGTGTCGTATTCGTGTTGAAGAGTTGAGGTAAAGGATAAAATTGAAACCACTGTTCCTTTGTTTTCAATTCAAGTGCGTGAAATTATTCACTGTGTCCCTTTTATATTATGCTAAATCCATGGTTTTCTTCTGACACTGAACAGACAATTTATTTTCTTCATGTACATTTTAGTATAATTTCTTCTTTGAAATCCGCTAAAACGTGTATATAGAAATACATCCTAGACAGTTTTACTGAAATTTTTTTGAAAACATGGCGACTTCTTGACGACAAGTTCCTAAGTATTGTACTTTCAGGCAATAAAAATCTAATCTCAGTTTGTCAGATGAGTAATAAAATCAGTTATATTACAGTTTATTATCTATATAACGTAAAATATTCGATTCGAATATGTAATTAACATTTCTTGTCGTTTCCAGTATTTTGGCGTAACACGTCTGGTGTAGCGCATGCAGGCAATTTTTTTATATCTGTTTCCT
>JAOXYH010157561.1:0-10036 GCA_028566455.1 Botula fusca
CCCGCCCTGATTTTGGTTCCAAAACAAATTTGGACAGCACCTGAAACGAACAAAAAATAATCTGGTCCACTTTTTGCCCATTGGAAAAAAATAATTTTCCCAACAAAATTTTCTTACATCAACTGTTTCATAAAAAATCCGGCCCGCATGAAAATCCCAGCCCCCTTCCCCCCGACTATCAAATGGTTCTTGCATCAAGTTTTATAAACGCAAAGTAAAACAAGCTCCCGTTGCACAAAAGTAAGTATAATCAGCACCAGTAGAGGTTAGTCAGGTACTCGTGCCAAGAAAACACTGTCGTTCAAAACTGAAAGAACCACTGCTGGGTTTTTACATGGTCCATTTGAACTTCGATGTAAATACTAGTATTAGAATACCGTTTAATGTGATTATTTCGTCACAATGGGAAAATTCTAGCGGAATTCCTTGACATGGGACACTATGCTTTTTCATGAGATAGGTAGGCGAGGCAGAAACAGGACTACACCCACTCTGCCGGATGGAGGCGGTGGTTGGATTTGTTTTTCTCCCATCTACAGAATTCTTTGAAAATTGAATTAAAAAAGTCCCACCCTCCCTTCCGTAGGATGAAGGGGACGAGCTTGATGATACGATCTTACAATTACCTGCATACACCTGCCCTTGTTGACGGGGTGCGCTTGTTTATTTCTTCCGTACATGTACAAATTATCACACAGAGAGGTTTATGACTTTAGCCTCAAAAACGAACAATAAAATGATGACCCGTGTCGAAATTCAAAAACCGAATATTTTGTATGGGAAAAGCTCGGCATGGTTTTTATCTTAAAAGACTAACTTCAAATAGGCCTGTAAACAAAAAACATAATTCAGGAAGGGGATGGAAATTAGATGTAAAAGCATAGCAGAAAAAGGATGTGGGAAAATACCTTTGAGACAACAACCCTAACCAAAAGACAATCAACAATCAGAACAGCAACAAGAGGCACCTTTCAGGGTACAACAGGGATTAAAACTGGCACTGAACGGAAAAGCTCTTATAGACCAAATTAAAGAAAAAGTCAATTGAATTTCTTTCCCCTGTGTACAGGTCTGTCAAATTATGTTAAAGTATTTTGCCAAATCAATGACAGTATTTCGATGAAAAAAATGAGGTCATGATTGTTAATTTTCAATGTAACAAGTCTTCAAAATAAGCTTCGCATTATTAATCGAGATGGTTTCTACCATCAGATAAAATATTTCTCAATATTTCTAATAGCATACAACAGCATTAACCTTAAAATTTTTGACCAATCTGTAACAATATTATATAAATTTAAGAAAGTATTTTTAGTTCATCTCTACGAAGTAGAGGGCACTATTTTACTGCCCTAGGCATCGGCAGCTCCGTCTGTATCTGCATTCGCGTCCACACTCATATATCGCGTACCGGTTAATGTAGCGTCATGAAACTTCGCATAGGGATGCTTCTTTAGGAGACTAACTGCATCTCACTAAAAGTAGGTCACCTTGACATACATTTCATGCTCCGGTGAAGGGAGTTAAGTTTACGTCCGAATTCAGGTCTCAGTACCATGCAGCCTAGGATCATGTTACTTCATATGGGGCTGTATCTTTGAGAGTCTGTAAGCAGCTCACCAAATTAGGTCAGTTTGACCTATTTTCATGCTTCATTGACTTTCGTTAAGTTTTGTGTCCATGTTCAGTTTTCCCTAGGATCATGTACCTTGGTGTTGGCATGTGGTTTGTGTGTCTGTAAGCACCAGATCCAAATTAGATCAGTTTGACCTCGTTTTTGTGCTTCATTGACTTTGGTTTAAGTCCGAGCTCTTATATCAGGTACTATAAGGATAGGATCATCTAATCTTGCATGCGGATGTATCTGAGGGAGGAGGCAAGCATCCATGAAGAATTGGATCACAGTGACCTAGATTTCATGGTCCACTGACTGGTTAAAGTTTACGTCCAAGCTCATACGACAGGTACTATAAGGGAAAGGATCATGTAATCTTCCATGCAGACAAGCATTCATCAAGAATTAGGTCACTATGTCCACTGACTGAATAAAGTTTACATCCAATCACCTACCAAAGGTACTATAACTAATAGGACTTGTTACTGACGTCTCAATAGAGAGGCGAACTTATCAAGGCTTCTTCCAGAAAGCTTGAAAATCATGAGAAACTTTGCGATTTGAGAAGGAATTCGGTCAAAACAAATCCGATAAATAATAATTAATAATCAGGGTTTCTACATAATGATATGATAAAATATCAACCGCCAGACAAAATATAAAGCATTTTAGCTCGTTCGCTGCTCTCATTCGCCTAAAATGTTTTATATTGTGGCTTGCAGCTGATATTTCACCATATCATTATGCAGAAAACCTGATAATTTATACATATCTCGAAAACCGTAATAGATGGACGATAATACATAATGGCAAAAATGTTCAGCATGTCATGGGCTACATTACATTTAATTAGACCAAAGTCATCCAACGACTCTTTATAAGAGCAATCTTCAATGGACGATTCTTAATGCAGACCTTTCTTAACACTCAATGGACTTAACTCAGGTGAGCGATACAGGTTCGCCTTAGCCTCTAGTTTAAATGTTTTCCATAATTCTTTGATACTTTAATTCCGACTTTACTTAGAGAAGAAATAAACATTATCGTTTCAAAAACATCATTCTACATGCAATCTTTTATTCTTAAACACAAACATCTTTAATCTAAAGATGCTTCTAACACTTAAAATATAGTTCACCAAAAAATCGTGTATGCGTTGATTATATGACCGAAAAAGTTATTTATATGTAAGTATTATTGAAATGTATTGTGCTATTCATTACAATCATAGATTGTAGTTTTACTTATTTATTGATAATTTCCAGAAATCTGTGATTTTCCATTAAAAATGCATTTTTACGCCCAAAAATCATTTAAATGTTGTTAATATGACGGAGAAAAATATTTATATAATAAGAATAATTGAAATAAAGGTTATTTTCAGTTAATTACAGTCATATGTTGCAATTCCGATTATTTGTTGATCATTTCCAGAAATCTGTGATTTTTCATGAAAAATGCATTTTTACCCCCAAAATCACGTATGTTTTGTTAGCATGATGGAAAAAATTATTTGTATGAAAAGTATTACTGAAATAAATGTCATTTTCCATTTATAAGAATCATATGTTGTTATTTTAATTATTTATTGGTCTTTTCCAGAAATCTGTGATTTTTCTTTAAAAAATGCATTTTTATTTAAAAAAATCACTAACGTGTTGCACATATGACGGAAAGAAGTTATTTACATGAACAGTATAGTTGAAATAAATGTTATAAGTCGCTCATTCGAATCGTATTCTGTTGTTTTCACTTTTTATTAATGATTTCCAGAAATATGTAATTTTCCATCAATTTTAGTACTTTTGCCCCAAAAATGGTCAAAATTGAGAAAAAATTTATAAAAACTGCATTTTGTAACAAAATCAAGCATATTCTAGCAGAATATCACCGACAAAACTAATTTTCAAGACAGGGCCGATTTTAGGCCCTCGTGAACCACCTCCTTTGTAGCATGTTATACTGAACACAGAACATCCGAACTTTATGTCATACGCTATCAGGTAACTTGCACGTGAAAATAGAACATCTTATATTTTGATCTTTCATTCGACACCTCTAATTTTTGTACTTCTATAACTGGACAGGATTCTAAAAGACCGCTCTACAGTAGATGACTACAATGTTAAAACCGAACTTATTAGTCAGTTAATAGCATTGTATGACCTACTTAACTTTTGTACATATGTTGGGCAGAATATTTGTTTTATAAAAAAAATCAAAGTATCAGGTGCCATTTGTGTGACAAAAGATTGTACTTAAATTTGTTTTACAGGTGTTCAGTTTTCTAAATAGTTACTTAACTGGTACAGAATTTATTTCGTAATGTCCCTTGAAATTTCGTGTAACGTAGCGTTTAAGGCAGCCTTACAAGTGGGTTTGAGATGTATACACTTCACTGAAGATTACATTAGCAGAATTTATGCTTTGTTGTGGGACAATTGAATAATATTTTTTAAAAAGTTCTTTTAAAGAAAATCCAAAAAGTATATAGATGTCGGGTGCGAAATTTAGCTTTCTTTCAGAAAAGAGAGAAAAAAATGCTTATCAGGGAGAACTAACGTCAGTTAAATTTATTATTTCAAACGTTGGTCAGAAGTCTGTATGGTAATATTCAGATAAATTTTTGAGTGTGATAACATTAAAGAATGTATTGATCGACACGTAATTTTTTTCTGCATGGCCAGCCACACATATCGAAAATCTCTGGCAGTTCTACTACTTGTATATTAATTGATAAAGGAAACATGCCATATATATGTTGCAAACTGCAAAAGAGTATAAAATTGAATATTTACCATTTTTCATGTCATATTCCATAATAAGTAATTTCATGTAAATTGGAAAAATATCAGTGTTAGCGCTCTAACATTTTTATTTTTCATCGATCTTTTTGCAAATATGTGTTCGAGTACCAGGGGGACCTTTAATATCGCCGCCGTTAACTTTGATTGGATGACCCGTTTTCCCCTTTCCTTTTAGGCAACTTGTCCCAGATGTCACAAAACTTTTCTTTGGATGGTACGTTAGTGATACCAACTCCAACAAACTCACAGGGTTGTCAATATGACCTTTTGATTGGTTGAGACGTAACCACCTGGACCAATTTCGGCCGAACTTGATATGACAGGCCTCTCGAATGTTCCTCGTTGAAAATGATCACCATCCTCTCCTTATTTACAGTATTACCGCTATGCTTTGCTGACACATTCTTCTCCTCTGAAACCCCTGGATTTTTTTAACCAGAAGTAGCAGGAATACTCTTTAGACGGTCTTCTACCAACATTTTGTTCGATGGTACCACCTGATCTTCAATATGACGCAATGGCTTCTGATTGCCATAAAATTATCGACTTTTAATCTTAAACCACTGAGCCAATTTGAACTATACCTACTAGGACAGTTCCACTGGTGGCCTTCTATAATAACTGTGTCCGATGACCTCTCTGAATTTTCAATATGGCTGCGGTGCGTCTTATCGACTGACATAATTTCAATTTGAGCCAAATTGAACTAAGCTTGAATGTTCCTTGGCTTTTTCTTTATCAAAATTGTGTCAAATACCACGCGCAGTTTTCAGTATAGCCGCTCTGGCTTCTAATTGGCTTATACATTTTCAAGTTCTCCTATGAATCCATTCAGCAAAATTAAACAAGATTGGACAAGGATGTTGCATGGATTGTTTTCTAGAAACATCATATCCAATAACCTCACTAGATTGTCAATATGACCACCATGACTTTTCCATGACTTTTGATTAGCTGACACATTTTGGACTTTTTCTCTTAAGCCGCTGACAATGTTAGTCACACTTGACAGGAAGATTCCTTGAATGAACTTGGATCGAACTTGTTTCAATGTCTTTACTGTTCACCTTTCTCCTTTTTTTCCCAATGGGCAGATGGTTCTATTGCAGTAACTTGCACCCGTCATCAGGTTTTTGTCCATTGTCTATGTAGCATTCTCTTCTATTCAAAAATCATCTATGAAACCACTGGGTAAATGTGATCCAAAATTTATAAAAATATCCCTAGGAATTTTTTATCGTTCGACTTTGCCAGTGTTTGAATGCGGTCGGAATGGTATCTTATTGTCTGTCTCCTTTTCAACATCTGTGCAGCTGTTCTGTAAGCCAGAAGAAACTTGGTAAGATTACGTCCCGAAAGGATCTCTACTTAATACGCATCTATCCGAGTATCCTGCTTGGTTTTCAATATGTTCATCATGTAATCTATTTGGTCGAGAAATGTCTCTAAACCCAGAAGGAATATTTTGTGGGTGTTTTAGTACAAGTTAAAGTTGAATCCGATAACCCATACAGATTTTAATTCACAGATTTGGTTGCTACATCACAGTTCCTCTGTAACTTTTGGGCAAATTTAAATCTGTTGATCATATCTGATTTTCAATATGGCTGCCAGGACATCTGATTGGCTGAAACATTTTTTTGTCTTCTCCACTGAAACTTCATGACCAATTCGATGACCCTGCTGATTTTAATATAGAATGTTTAGACTGATTTATCATATATATCATAAACTCCTGAAACCGATGGCCATCAGACACATACTTGATAGGAATATTTCTGGGGTGATGCTCTACCAATTGTAGCCTATAATACCATTTGCTTATTTGCAAAAAACATTGAGATAATAATCAAAAATTTGCTCGGAAATGGCGATTGTAATGTTCAACATTTTCACTTAAATAATAAACCGTTGCGTCATATATTAGAGTAACGAGAGACAAAATGTTTTGTTTTAATGTACTGGCACAACACACGGTACATTAAATTCGCTAATGAAGCATTTTTTTCTATATTGGACACCTCACAGATAAATCCTTGACCCACTGAAGATGTCCATTTCTTATAACGATTTCGAATGGTCTTATATATGTATTAAATAAAACGCATAAAAGAAAGGAAGAAATAAAAAAGAATCAATTTGGCATAAAGCAATTAAAATTTTTGATTGAGTGATCAATTAAAAAGAAAGATAAGCAATAAATGATGCACCATTCCGAAATGACTCATATACCCGTATAATGAAAAATTGAGTCACTATAAATAGAATCATTTAATCACTACCCATTGATACACTATACCATATACATTCATGAGTATGTTAACCGTTTCAACTACTGCAATCCTTCGGTATTCTTTGTCAAAATTAAATTTGTCATGCAGGCAAGTCTTATACTCGCTAAAATTGGAATTCTTTAGAAATCGATAAAAGCGACTTTTAGCCTTATTTGTGGTGTTTTGATACCTTTCCGAAATTTGCTGTCATTTAATGTTGTAAAATTTTATTAAACTAAGGTTTATCTACCTAGTTCACACGTTTCTTTAGCTTGATTTGACATTTCTTTTTTAAATTTTGGTGCAATTTTGCTTTCAATATTTCTTGGATTTTTGACATGGTCTTCCAATTATTGGCTGCTATCAATACTGATGAAGGTAATAACAGAAACTGCAGTCTGTTGGTCAAAGATATTCTGGTTTTTAAGCACTTTTAAAATTTGCTGATTTTGATCATTCCCGTATAGAGGTGAAAAAAAAAAATTGGATAACATCTTCTGTCAAAGGTTGTTCATTTTCAGACCTTTGTCTAGGAAAATCATTCACAAGTCTTGTCTGAAGGTAGTGGGCCAATTTAAATCATACTTGTACAGGATGGTCGTTGGTTGACCATTCAAAATGACCAATAAAAATTCAGAAAGAGAAACGACGCAGGCCTCTAGTAAGAAGTAATCTGAAACATCAAGATATGATTTTAGGGCTTTCAAAGTACTGTCGTTAGTGATTGTGTTTAATCATTTAGTTCAAGATGACGATATACTATAGTTGTCAGTTAAACAAAATCCCATATTTGGCAATCTTTTAACAGCATCATAGTACTTTTATCTGCTTTGTCGTCTGTCTAATAATCGTTTTAATGTTTTACCATTCATTTTTGGGGTATGCGTGGGATGTACATCGCAATTCGTCTTGGGGTAGGCGTGGGGTGTACATCTCAATTCGTCTTGTCAAATTTCTATATGTCTGTCCCAACCAAAGTGTTTTCACTTGTTATGTCAGAGCATTAGTCATTGAACGATGAAAAAAGTCCTGAAAACAGCCCTTCACAAATGTGATCTGTCACAGGACATGAGAAACTTGGAGGGTGTTCCTAGAAAAACAGTGGACGTCTACTCTACAAATGCGTATGGATTTCATAGATATTATTTCAGTTTTTGTGCGGTCCGTGTGATGTTTGTCTTTGTTTTCTTGGCTTTGACTTTGTTCCCCGATGTTCGCTTTTTGATGACCCCTCTTACTGCAGTTTTCCCTGAATTCTATTTTATTTTTGTTTTATAATTTTGAGAGTTTGATAAATATAGAAGTTTTTACTTTAGCTGCACTGAACAAATTTTACGGAAAATGTAACACATTTTTCAAATAATAATTCTCTCCAATAGATATTCGAAAAAAAGTTTGCTACCCGACATGACAAAACTTGGATCATTTTGAAATACAGTTTAGCCTCAAATGCGAAGCAATAACAGATTGACTCAGCTTTCGGAAGTCCGGTGGTCAATAACGGAGTTTGTTACCTCTGTTCGACAAAAAGAATAATAAAAATATAAATAATAATAATAATAAAAATATTAATAAAAAATAGACTGTTCCACTGTCTGATCGGCCTAAAAGTTATAATTTTAGAACAGTTTCAAACATTATGAATTTCGTTTTTACTTTTCAACCATTATCTGCATTTTTCTTTTACCTCCTTTCAGCTTCTACTATATAGTTAATGTACAGTGTACTTTCTTTCAATAATCCTTACTTTTTAAGGATCAAATACGACATATCTACCCCAGTGAGCTCCATAATAAAGGGAACACTGACATACTCTGCCACACTTCTTCTTCATACTTGTATTTATACATAGACAACAGTGGAGGATTGAAATCTAAACTTCATCCAAAACGTGATAATTTTAACTTTCTTGTTGTGAACTTTCTCTCTCTAAGTAGTAAAATAGCTGTCGTGCTTGTGATTTGTACAGTGACTTTCTGTACAGAGCGAAACTGCTGTCAGAAAACTCCTTGGTCAGGGTTCTGTTCAGCCTTTGTTAATATTATCTCTCCAGAAGTCATGATTTGGTAGATAGTTATGATGTTTCTATCATGAAGATGACACAAGATACCTTTTGTTAGATTTCTTGTTATGCCGGATTTGGAAACTCACCGGTCTTGATACATCACCGGATATTCCCACTTGCAATGTAACGGAACAGGACATGCTTACCTTTCCTAATCACCTGATGTCACACCCGGTTTTTGATGGGAGTTTATATTGCTAGTACTCTGGTTCTCGCGTTGTCTGTTTCTATTGTTTATTTGCTACATGGTTTTGTTTTTGTTTTCCTTTTCTTTTTTTCATGTCCAGTTTTTGAAATTTGCTTAGCCCTTCAAGTTAAGTTTTAATAAAGATCACTTTATTATATTTTACATGACTGACGTGTTTTTATGGCACTCCGAAATTCAATTTCTCTTCTTCAATAAATCTATATGTAACTATTGTAGGAAGGAGTTATTTTACACAGCTGTTGCACTCGTACCCGATTTGTTCATTGGTTTGTTTTATGCAGGGAATTGGGAATCTACATGTATGCAGAATTATCGGAAAGAAATATTCACGTTTGCATATGATATTGTTTTTCTTTTCCGACCCATTTTATACCATTCGTTTACGATACTTGAAACTCTTCACACGTATTACCCTCTCAGTAGGTACATTTCCGATGTGCATGCTTTTACTGCCAAAAAGAATGCATTGCTGTCTTACACGACAAAATTAAATTGCATTTGAAATGCTGAGGAGCCTTAAATGCAAATGATGCAACAAACAACAACGAAACAATAGGTCCATAAGCAGAACTAGCAAAATAAAGTAGACAAAAGACGAGTAAAGCACTCCATTTATGAAAAATGTTTCTGCCCTCATCTTGACTTCGATACAGCATTTGTCTGTCTTACAACACGTCAAATCATTCACCTGAACGACTGTAAGTTATTGTTTATTGATGAATTTTTCAACGTTTGGACGTAGATGCAATAATAAAGGTATTTTTATACAATTTCACAATTCGTTTTGTTTCCATTTTTCAACTCAATTTTTGTTATATTTTGAAAAGGAAGAAAATAGACGATACTACATTATCAAAGCAGATTACATACGACAGATATTGCAAATATCTAAAACTTTTTCAGGTTTTATTATATCTTAATTTTATTATTTCCATTTTTAGGAGATTTCACTAAGTATCGTATTACTTCTTAGAACTTGTGCAATTTCTAATTCTTGCTTCTCACCTACGTTATATTTCATTTTATTTTATCCCATAGTGTTATAACGGCTCTTATACTTATTTCATG
>JAOXYH010157672.1:0-10036 GCA_028566455.1 Botula fusca
TAATCAATCCTTAATTATTTTTCCATTCGCTGCTTTATTCAGAAAATACCACATGTGTGATCTTTAAGTATGTTTCACTTAGCTGAGTTCATTTGTTTTGCATATCTTGAAAAAAAATCGAAATTCTTAAGATGAAGTCATATTGTCATTTTTATATAGATATAATATAATTATGTAACGCAATATATTTTATGTCAATATCTGTCGTTTGTTCTCTGCCAACGTCGAAGTTGCTTTTTTTTTCCTTTTTTCCCCTATTTCCAGTAATTGTCAGTAAATTGTTTTTCTATATCATGTAGATTAGTGTAAAGTAAAAAACAATCGGTGGTCACATTTCAAAATAATAGAAAATCTTGATCTCTTTAAACGGCTTTATCAGGGAAAGTATAGAATATCTTTTTCCCCACAAGACGGACAAAAGCTGGGCGTAATATAAAAAAAACCCTGAACTATATAAAAGTTGCCGCGAATCATGATCAAAGTAACATTTCACGAATATTGTGTCATTTGCTGTTTATTATTTTGTGAAAATAATACAATTTTAAAAATGGCGGTTCGCTGAAAATACTCATTTAATATTATTCAAGTTCAAATATAATGCAACTGCATGAACGGACCAATTTACATACTGACAGAGGTATTTTGTTTACAAACAGCTGATTATGTACCATACTGTGACCTAGACATAAAATGACAGAGACCAAACAATCAAAACACAACAATTTTTTGCCGATGTAAAAACCTGTTATTGTTTCAAAATAATATATCACTGTATTATCTGATTTGGCTGTGTAAATGACAAAAGGCCGAATCTTTGAAAACGTTTACATAAACAATCATCAGACAAAACCTTATACGAGTAATGTAAATCATGAAATATTTGCGAGAACTATATTTGTGCGCAAAATCGTGAACGACTACAACCAAGACTTCATTTTTCTCGAGAATAGATTTTAAATACGGTTTTAATCAAAGAATAAATGGAGAAAAAATACCCACGCTGCTTCATATCGCGAATTTATCGTTTCGCGCAATTGAACCGTAGAATCAAATTGCAAAATTTTCAACATGCGAATTTATCCTGATCTACAGTAACTCCCCATAAAATTAAATAAGAGATGTAAACAAGCTGTAAAAAGGATCAGCAAGTCAACCTCTATAAAAAAGTCTTCTTTACACAGAATTCCTCAGACTTTTCCTTACATGAAGCAATGCCCTTGAAATATCCAATCCGCCAATTTCTGTCGTTTTAAAGATCAATAACAGATAGAGAGAAACTGTAATTAGCAAAGAATGATAGGTAAACCAAGCTCTACATAATTCAAGAATGATAGGCAAACCAAGCTCTACATAATTCTCTATAACATCCAAATCAAGTGACTACTTGTTGCATCAGATATTGCCAATGAAACAAATTTATTGAAGATTGTCGGTCTTTTTTTTTGCCTATCTTGCAAACAACAAAAGATTGAGAAAAACTGTAAAAATCAAAAATTGTTTATTTGTCAGTTCAAAGTTGAAAAAGCTACCAGCAGAAGCTAGTTTCTATTCAAACTGTGAGTCCGTTTAATTACTTGTCAGCTCCCTGATAGACAAAGCTAGTTGTTCGTTTTTGTGTCTTGTCTGTTTGACCTATGCCATACAAGCTTTACGGTTTGGTATCTTCTCTATCTTATTTCAAGCCTATGTGCACTAGCTAGCTATAATCATTGATCACTCGTCAGCCTTGGTTGAAAGCTTGATAATATTGAGGTTAACTGTTCTGCTGGGGAGAAATGTTCTTCTGCATGGCAATATTTCATATATATATACATTTGAATTAAATTTTGAACATCTAACATACTAACAGAACGATGCATGGGATATTTTCCACAATATAATCATTTATTTACTAATTATTATTTCTTATTCATAGCTATTAAGGTATTTCCCGTTCCAACGGGAAGACCTTACGATATTCCGTATGATTATTATAAGGTTTCCCCATTTCAAACTGAAACTGAATAGACATATTCGCGTTCTTCTGTTTATTTTTGTCTCGTGGATATTCAATTCATGACATTTGATTACAAGACAGTAAATTATATCGGTCAGCGATAAACTTTTCAATTTAATTTAGGGGACAGGGGAGCATTATCCTTACGGAGTTACCTTTCAGAACACCAAAAAGCTTTTTGTATCGCTTGAGCTCAGAAACCGTAAAGCATGCTGAAAAAACGGAAGATGAAAAATGTTCAGAGTAGCAAGACGCAACTTCAGTATGTTGGGGTCGAAGAAATTCCCAGACTTCTTTCTCTTGAAAATTGACATGAACTGTTACTTTTCTCAAAAACGTTCAGTCCTACAGCCCTAAACCTTACTAATGATCATGGGAGGCATATCCCACAAAATCATGTAAAGGTCAAAGATCAACGATGACCTTGACCTTTAACCTTAAACCTTGGTTATTGAAATTTATCAAAAACCGTTTAAGATAGCTGATCAAATGTAATGGAGAAACTGTTAAACATGTCAAGGACTACATATGAGCTGAGCCGAATAAAAATCGACCTTATGGCCAATAAGTAAATACATGGAAAAAGCAATGATCTTAAGAAGCTAAAACTGATATTAATAACAGAAAAATATCTTTGTCGCTTTCCAATGCAGTAGTTGGAAGAAAAATATATACAACAAAACATTTTTAGTACTTAAACTGTGTGGTATACTACCCAGCAACACATGATACATGTACCTGTATAGATTTACCATAAGGTCGATTTCTATTCGGCGTGGCTCATATATTCAAGATCACCAAACTCATCCGGCGAAAACTTAAATAACTTCATTGACTTAGTAATGTTGTCTTGAGCAGTCATTATTGCACGTGTTTACTCCAGCAGTCTGTGATGACGACCGTTCAACTACAGGTTTTCAACAGCTGATAGTTAGTTTTCCGGGATAGCTGGCAAATTAAAAGCCGGCCTGTCAAATCGTTGTAGCCCTTCGCTCCCTTTTTACAGCAACCGATGTCAATAGTTGCTAGCAAATACTCAAAACGGGCTTGTAATTTGCAAGGTATGTGAGAGATTTTGTTGAACTGTTGCCAGGTCGTCATTTTACATAAGTACTTGCCAATGAAACGTTAATTTTGACAATTTTCTGTTTGAGCACGTCAAGTTCTACAAAAGTTTCAGTTAAACCAAAGTTATCAGACAACTCTTTTTCGTGAGTATTTTTTTCACTGTTCTTTGGTAAAATTTTGAAAACAATAACAGAAATGGGGAAACTATAAATATCAAACATGACCAACAAATCAAGCTGAACCAAGGTCTCCGTTACACTGAAATTGCCAAAAAACACCTAACATGATTTATTTGACATAAAATGTAAGTAATTTTTTAAGATTTTTGCATCTTTTACTAATATTTTGAAAGTAATAACAGACAGAGAAAAGCTGTAAATAGTCTAAATAATCAACAAGACAAGCTCTATTATTGTCGGGGACTCTCAGTATGAGTTGGTCAATGTGAGCGATACAGGTTCTTTGAGAGTCCCTTATTAAATTTATCAGACTGTATGCCGATAGTAAATTTCATTTCCTTGTTCGAAACTGTCTAACGCAGAAGGAGTTGATTGAGTATCGCTACTAAGGTTCATCTCATGTATGATATATCCATGATCTTTACAAAGCTCATCCTTTCAGATGATTAACTGATCTGAAGCTATTAACTGTAAAATATCGAATACCGAAGCAACAGCTTCAAGCAGTAATCCATAGACAATGCAAAAGCGCGAAAAACAGACACTTAGAAACCAGGACAAAACAGAAAAAACTGAAAATCACAAACATATTCCGATATTTTCAAATTTACTATATCGAAATACACGCAGATTTCGAACTGAAGTACTGAAAAAAATATTAAGCAATGTACTTATGGCGTCCAAGCATATATTACCAAACACCAGTTATCCCTGACTTCTGTTACAATCTGCAGATTGTGTGAATACAATGTAGTTGTGTGAATGGTATATTTCGGACTTGTTCTGCTGTACTATCCACCAACAATTTGAAGTTTTAATACGAACAAAAGAGCCTCAAACACTTTACTCAATACGTGTTTCTCTTGTTTAGTTCTACATTCACTCTCCTTGTGTTTGTCCTTGTTTAGTGTTGCCTTCTAGGCGGAGAAATAGCGAATTTGTCATCTAATTTAGAAAGACGCATTTTCATTTACCATTTTCCTATGTCTTTACTTGAGCTGCAAGCCATTGTCTGAATGAGAGAAATACTTTATTACTTCTAGTTCCTTACCTTTCCAATCAGTTTTTCTCTTGAAGGCAAAAAGATATAAATTCGCCATTTATCAAGCTTTCTAGAAATTTGCGTAAAAATAAGGGATGTATAGTGGGTGCTGCATTGACAAGAAATGTCAAAACAGCAAAAAATCCAGCCACATATACCCCACAACTTTTTGGATCTTTTATTCATTTAGCAGGTTTTGAACCCATTTTGATGAAAATTGGCAAGTCAGATAGCAATCAATTTATAAAGTTTACATATATTACTATATAACATCTGCGTACAAACACACGACTGGCAACCGTACGTGATGAGGTTTGTCAGTTACCTGCTTAAGATCGGAGGAACAAAACTTTATCACGTACTGTTGCGCGTCGAGTGCAGCCTTTTTTGTTGTTTACAAAGCAGGAGGGGATTTAACTCACACCACAGCAGTGATAACACTGTATGCGAACTCGGACTATAGGATCGAATTGTAGTGAGTATTGAACGGATTTAGATGAGTACAGGTAATGTAAACAAAATGCAGACGAAAACATATGCTACTAAGTAAATTATTTCAATTACAACACTCTTGAAATTTTTAGCAGGGTATAAACAATAAAGGTTGTCTCATTTTTAATTGTTATTTCACAAATTCGTCGAATGCAAAGTAGCAACTATGTTTTCTCCAATATAGAAGAAGTTTTCATGAAATTCTCAACTAGGAATAAATAGAATAGTAACTCATTTTCAATTTGATATCAATCTCGACTTAGTCGGAAAAATTCTTTATTTAAACTGCCTATGATGATAATGCTAGCATAAAGATGTACGGCACGAAAAAATATTTCCCTAAAATATTTGAATGAGTTTCCTTATAAGCTGACAGTAATAAGCCTAGAAGCTGAACAACCAAATTGAAAGGAACATGAAATTTCCGTGTTATAGTTGGACACTTCAAAACACATAAATTCAGTCTGCATGATCAGACGATCCGTAACAATGAGACCTAAAACTATGAAGACACTAAACAACATAAAGCAAGGGTGACCAGTGCTTCCGATTATATACATTGCAAAAACTTTTTTCCTCAGACTAACATAGTAAAAAAACAAGCACACATACAATTTTCAAATCAAATATTAAAACACACATATAGTTTGATGTGCGCATTTACGAGGCTTCTGCAGTTAAAAAAAATGTTTAATAACGATCAAGATACCATTTTGCCAGTAACAATTAATTGGTGTTTGCATATAGACTTTTTGTTTGCAACTTATTAGATAATACATTTACAAAATTGACAACAATGCCTGGTAACAAAGTATTCATCTTCTGATTGATTGATTGTTGTGGTTTTACCCCTCACCAGAAGCAATGACTTTATGGAGGCCAGAAAAACTAAGTATGAATTTTAAACATAACTAGGTGGAACTGTTTTTTATAAACCAAAACATATGTCGAGCCTTCGTTTTATTCTACTTTAATCCTGTCTACCTTTAAGCCTTGATTGCAATGAGCCCCAGCTTAAACCTTTGCAAGAAATATTGATTGAATCTTTGATCTCGCCCTACAAAAATTCATTTCAAGTGGTAATTTGACCTGAAAGACAAAGGTCAGGGTCCAATGGAGGTCAAGATGGTTAGTGACATACCGCATCATGGTGATACATCTACATGCCAAAGGGTTTAAGCCTAGGTCAAAACACAAAAAGTTACAACATGGACACGAAAATACTACAATTCAAGTGTTAATTGAACCTCAAGGTCAAAGGTCAAGGTCAAATGGAGGTCATGATGGTATGCGACACATCACGTCATAGTGGTACACCTACAATCAAAAGACAAAAAATATACAACCTGGACACAAAAATGCTACAATTCAAGTCGTATTTGACCTCAAGGTCAAAGATCAAGGTCAATTGGAGGTCATAATGGTACGCAAAACACCGATTCAGGGTGATACACCAACATGCCAAAGGGTTTAAGCCTAGGTCAAAAGACAAAAAAGTTACTGCCCGGACAAGCTTCGCTGAGAAGAAGAGAAAGAAGAATAATAAGAAGAAATAGCACAAAAACAATATGTCTCCCTCTACGAAGGGGAGACATAATAAAAATGGATAAAAAGTCAGAATAAATTCTAAACTGTGAAAAATGAAATAAAATATCATATTAAAAATTTATACTAAGACAATAAAAGAAGTATATCTAGAAATTAAATAACAGACAAATGTTTTAGTATTACCATTAGATTTTCTACTATATAAATTAATTAAGAACGTTTATAATATCAACGCTTGGGGTTTTGTTGAACAAATCAAACATATTAATACATTTAAAATACTTTTGACGAATATCATTTAGTTCTGTACCTTCCAATTCCAACAGAATGTCTTTAATAACATATTTTGAATTACATAGAATACATTCAGGATTGGTCTCAACTTGGAAAACAAATAAACTAATGTAATACTAGCTCAGGTGATCATGTGACTTTAGTAAGCCCACTTAAGAACGCAGATGAATTCCAGTACCTAATACTTTTTTCAAATTTGAATAATTGTGGCTTTAAAAAATGGATTTGTCAACTATGGGCTTAATATTTTAGAGAAATTTCTTACATACTTTCACAATGGTTCCTAAGTCAATGTACGTCTGGTAATGGTACTAGTAACTGGACATCACAAAACAAACATTGCTTAGGATGTTGCGATCGACCGTGAAACAAGGGAGTTACTTCAGTGCAACCGAGAAGGCAAGACGTCGTCCACAGTTCAGTGGCCGAGAAAGCAGACCAATGGGCTTTCACACGTAATTCCAGCGTTAGTTGATATTAGAATACCTACAGGTCTTCGTGTAATTTATAAATTCACTACAAATGGTGTCAGAAGCCGTTGACGAACCCAAGCAAATCTTTGTTGACGTATTGGCTTAAAATCAGTTCAATCCTCTACGTATTTTGTCCTCAAAACCGCGTTATATTTAAATATATAGTGGATAAAGTCATTCACATTACAGCATTACTGGCTTATATTCATTGATTTCCCGTCAGTTGTTGTCATTTTGAAAGCTTTTTGCGTCGCTCTGAAACATGCTCCTCCTTTTTCCGTTTGATATAGAACCATCAGATACTTTGATGTATATGTATTAATATTTCCATATTTTTGTGTAACTTCTACCTTTTGTGTAGATATTATAATGTCAGCGTTTCATAATTTATCTATTAGAGTGGATACCCACATTTGACTTTGCAATTAAGTTACGTTGTTTGTTACCAATTGCCGACAGTAATAATTATAGATCGGAACGTTTTCACACACAAGTTTTGTCCGAGCTCTTTTTTCGAAATTTATGTTGCAAAACAACTTATTTTTCGGAGATTTTCTCCATGCAGTGTTATAAACACTATGACTAAACCAATTAACGTCAACATCTTACAGTCGAGGAGTTAAAATCCATCAAACACATCGCTCAAAGAAGAGCACTGGCCATAATTGAGAAGAAAATAGAGAAGAGTCTGCTTTCTTTAGACGACATAAAGATTCTAAAAATATCACAAAACATTTAAAATTTTACTTTATCGAAATACACACGCGGAATTTCTTATTGAGAATTGACGTTCTGGAAAATATATTCATGAAATACGTATGCCTTCAAGCATATATTACCGAAAACCTGTTTTGTGTTGAGTGTAAAACGGACCTCATCTCCTCATAAACATGTTATCTATAGATTTTACGTGTACAAATGCTCAGTTGAAGTGCCCGCCCCCTTCCCAAGTATATTACAAATAAAAGAGTGTGGACTTTTTCTGCTGGACTATCCACGGACGGTTTGAAGTTTTCGTAAGAATAAGATAGCCTTTCACATTTTACTCAGTACGCGTTTCTCTTGTTTCGTTATACATCTACTCTGCGTTTGCGTTGTGTTCTCCTCGGGAGGGAGGAGTGGCGAGTTTGTCAGTGCCTTTGAAAGACACATTTTTATTTATCTTTTTTTCTTTGTATTTACTTGAATAAGCTATGGATAACATGTTTGAATGAGAGAAATATCCTAATTCCTTCTAATTCAACAGCTCGTCTCTTGCATGCCAAAACATATTACTTTTTATGTATATTTGGTGCTGCATTGACCAAGCCATGCAAGTCCAGCGATAGATACCCCCTCCTTCCCCAAAGACATATACTTGGATCTTTTTTTCATTTAGCAGGCTTTCAATCAATCTCAGTGAAAAAAATAGGGATTTATTAGCACTGCATTTTACCAAGGAAAGATGATTGTGATAAAATGACACAAATTCACAACTCCAAAAACAGTTACAAAAAAGGCAAATTCTGAAATGCCAAAAGCGATCATCCTCACTAAACATGCAAGAAATCTATATCATTTTTATACGGTTAAGGAACTACTGCGTTGGATTCTTGCAATAACGATTATTACACTACCAAGATAAATAACACTTACATTGTATTACAACCGAAATAACAATATATTAATATGCTACATTTTTTTGTATATAATGTATTTTACTGATGCAAATATATGATAAACCGCCCTTTGACACATACTATGGACATAAATGTGTTATGTTACAATTTGGAAAATTCAAACTTGAACTATAACTATCGATTTGGAAAATTCAAAAATTCAAAATTGAACTATAACACCATCGATAGTTATAGTTCAATTTTGAATTTTCCAAATTACAAAATTGTAACATAACACATTGATAACAGTAACTGTATGTCAAATTGTACTAAATCAAATATAGACATGTTGGAAAGGCGGCTTTGCACCACAGTTCCTTTGAAGACGTGATTGAAATGTTTTAAATAATATATGAAACATTCCGGATATTAAGTCATCAAACTGTCATTATGGCATTACTTGTCTTTTTTATCCTTAAAACAACAGAGACACATCTTGCTCTGACTAACCATATCTTATGAAGAGAGATGGTCTCCTTTATCTGCTGATTTATGTTCTTTTAACTGAAGTTAACAAAAGAGTTACAAAATGACTGAAAGCCAGTAAGTCGTTATTGCAACGGCCTAACAAAAGTGGCTGTACAATTTTAAACACACATGTTTGCGTAATTGCTTTGTCCCAGGCAGCCTTTGTGATAAGCTTTACTGAGGTCTAACGGGCGTCACGTGATGTAAACATCCGGTTTGCTGTTATATTTGGTCGGCTGTAAAATATATATCTATTCAGTTTATGCATGCATAATTCATGTATTTGAAAATATAATCTTTGCAAATTCTAAATTCCAAAAGACATAGTTCGTACATCACTCAATCCAAGAAAAACTACTATATTGCACGTCAGAAACAGGCTAAAAATTACACCAAAGAAATCAGAATAAACCAATCTTTTCTGAAAGAAATATGATTTGGTTGAAAACATATCAATAATTCATCCACAAATCTATGTCTATTTGTCAATAGTTTAACAGGAAAGGTACAAAATATGACATCGTTACGGAGGTTAAATGAAGTTGAAAACAAGGGAAAATAATTTTTGTTGGTATTGCAGACGTCTTTAAATGGAGTAATTTAAATATTGTCTAGCTCGTATGTCATAAAACAAAAGTTTTTAATTTTGTATCCAGGTACATAAAATTTTCCGACCAGAACATTCAAACTAAAATGAAGGACATGTTTGAAAACATATTTCTCAGGACACGCTGTCTTTACTAAAAAGCTTTATGATATAGATGTTGGAATGTGAAGTATAGTTTCCTAACAACTCCATGCAATGAACATATCTCTTA
>JAOXYH010157783.1:0-10035 GCA_028566455.1 Botula fusca
AAGGGTCTAGGGTCCATGGGGTCCGAGGACCATGGGTCCAAAGTTTGCATAGGGTTCAATGGAAAATCACCTATGAATTATTTTCTCGGAAACTATTAGGCCAATTTTAAGCAGACTTTGCTGGATTGTTCCTTGGATGATTCCCTTTCAAATTCATGTCTAACAATAAGACCCTCCCAGGGAAGGGGCCATAAAGGGGCCCAAAAGGAAAATTAATTAAATATTTAAATATCTTATTCTTCAGAACCAGGGATGTCAATGCAATGAGTTTTTATGTAGAACACTGATAAATCATGAGGATTCAAAATTGTTTCCATGAAGGGTCCAGGGTCAATGGGGTCCGAGGACCATGGGTCCAAAGTTTCCATAGGATTCAATGGAAAATCACCTATGAACTGTTTTCTAGGAAACAATTAGGCCAATTTAAACCAAACTTTGTTTGATTGTTCCATGGATGATTCCCTTTCAAATATTTGTCTGACAGTATGACCCTTTTCAAGGGAGGGACCAAAAAGGGGCCCAAAAGGGGAAAATTAGTTAATTATTATTAAAAATCTTCTTCTTTAGAACCAATGAAGCCAGTGCAATGACATTTTGTGTTTAACACTGATAAAATCATGAGGATTCAAAATTATATCCAGAAAGGTTCTAGGGTCCATGGGGTCTAAAGTTTACAAAGGAATTCAGTTGAAAATCACCTGTGAACTGTTTTCTCAAACTATAAGACCATTTTAAACCACTTTTTGCTGGATTGTTCTTTGAATGATTCCCTTTCAGAATTATGTCTAACAGTTTGACCCTCACAGAGGAGGGACCAGAAAGGGGCCCAAAGGAAGTAATTCATTAAATATTTGAAAATCATCTTCTACAGAGCCAGTGATTCAGTACAATGACATTTGGTGCAAAACACTGATAAATCATCAGGATTCAAAATTATATTTGTGAAGCATATAGGGTCCATGGAGTCTGAGGACCATGGGTCCAAAGTTTGTGTACGATTCAGTGGAAAGTTACCTATGAACTATTCTCAGAAACTATTAGGCAAATTTAAACCAAACTTTGCTGGATTGTCCCTTGGATGATTCCCTTTCAAAATCATGTTTGACAGTTTGACCTTCCCAGGGGAGGGACAAAAAGCGACCCAAAAGGGGAAAATTAATTAAATATTTCAAAATCATCTTCAGAACCAGTGATGAAGACATAAAGGAAGTTTCATACAAAAATTTTTTGCTGATCTTTGTGAAGGCCCAGGTGAGCGATACAGGCTCTATGAGAGCCTCTTGTTGAACAGAAAAAGTCAATTTCATAACATCAGAATATGAGATTAATGTAAATTTTAAGGAAAAGTTGCATGCATGATGTTTTGTTTGCGAATGGAAATCCAGGTTGACCACCACATTTCATCAAAGTTTATCAATAAAACCTTTGAATGCATCTTGTCAGAAATCACTGGGACAATGAAAATCTTTGCATGGTGCTTTTTAAATGTTATTTTTGTTTGCCATCATAAATCCAAAATGGCCACAGCATTGATACCTTTCAAGATCTTCTCAGAAGCCTTTTATCGCTTTGTTTTCATGAAAGAAATGTTTTTAAAATATTCTAGGATGGCATTCTACAAATGTTATATTTTGTTTCACAGATCAGAAATCCAAGATGGCTGTCATATTTGCAACAAAGTTTTACACAGAACTGTCTTGGAAGAACCTTTAAGATCTTGTCATAAACAATACGATGAGTAATAATAACCTGAAGAAGAAATTTCCATTAAGTCCTCAACTAATCTTATGTTTGGTGCAAGACTGCATATCCACGCTGTTACAAGCCTAATGAAAATCCACGGAGTTGATGAAAACATTACTTTGCAGAAAAATTCACCGAATGGAGATTCAAGACTTTCCTCAATGCAACAAAGTTTAACATTGGGACCGTATGTGAAATACCTTTGAAGAACTTGCAAAAACCATTAAAATCAATGAAAATATTATTGTCCACAGATAATCTTTGGATTACCATCTACAATTCTTTGTTATGCTTCGAAAATTCAATATGGTCATCTACAGTTCTATGTTATGTGTCGAAAATCCGAGATGTATATTGCACTGTGACCGGTTAAACATTGGGCCCTATTTGTAATGCTTTTAAGATCTTGTCAGAAACCAATTGGAAAAACAGTTTCTTTTCAGGACATATTAAACAAATTGAATTCTAAAATGTACGTGAATGTTCAGATAGTGGTTTCATATCATAACTGGCCTTGGTCCAGCATGACCACCAAGGCGAATAATGTATTCTGAGAGAAATTTTAGAGGTGTCATTAGAAGAAATTAACCCAAGATAAGGTGAACAAAAATCCTTTGGTTTTCCTTTACCAAACTTGTGTTTTTGTAAAGATCCTATAACAAGATGACAGCAGGATATGACTTAACAATAGACCCAAAGAAGGTATTCTTCTATAAAGTGCTTCCACCAAATGATCTTCATACTTGTATCAAACACCCGGAATAACATACTTCAAAGTGAGTGATACTCTAGCTTATGACAAAAATGTTACAATTGAATTCCTTCACTAGAGATTGCAGTGTTTAATGATGCAAGTTGAATGTGCTGTCAGTGTAACTACATATAATCAGTGTATAATACCACTTGTATAAATTATGATATATGATGGTTATGAGGGCGTTATCACAAATGCTACCTGTAGATACGCTTGTCAGGCTTTAATTGAACTGCTAAGTGCATATAAGTTGTACAGAAAACGTTTTGGATTATGGGAAATGAGATGTAACTAGGAAACATGTCCAATGGACCAAGGGAAATCCTTTCACTCATGATATTATTTGGTGATAATCTTGTGCTTCATTTTATCACATTGTATCGACTTGGCTATCGATTATTATACCAAACGAGCTATTAAATTGGCTTGCACGACTCTGTCAACATCTGTGGGTGTATGTTGAAAGGAAAAAATATTAACCTTTAAACATCAATTTTGACAATTTTTGCTGTTTTTGGCTAATATCTTGAAAACAAAATCAGACAGAGAGAAACTGTAAGGAGCAAAATCATCAGCAAATCAAGCTCTACAAAAGTTTCCGTTTCACAGAAATCATTATACGACTCCTTACATGAGTTATTGGCCCTTTAACGTAAATTTTGAATATTTTTGCTGTGTTTGGCTACTATTTTTGAAACAGTAAATAGTGAGAATCTGAAAAAATTATCAGAAAGTCTAGCTCTACTAAAGTTTTCGTTACAACGAAATCATCAGATTCAAATATGACACACTTAAAAGGGCCAGGCATACCAGGTGAGCTACACACGCTCAGGTGAGCCTCTAGTTAGTATTTGTTTTTAATGGACTGAAGGTACACTAAAACGTTTTATTTGCCGTTTCATATCCAGGCTCTAGTGTAACTATCATTAGTAACTACACACACTAAAACAAGAAAATAGAACGGTACTCTATATTTTATCTTAGAAATAAAAGGCATCCTAGAGTATAGAAATGCAGCAACTAAACGTCACATATAATTTGAAAATCCTTTGTCGTACCTACCTAGTAACTACCATTTATAGACTTGCAAGGATGGTCAAAAACATTATTTTCCGACCAGTTCAGCTGTGGCTGCATAATGGCAGCTTGACATTCCAGGAAAATAATTTTATGTTTCTTCTCCTAGAGTCGCATACAAAAAAAATCTTGGATAAGACTACTGGCATTAGCAGATAACCAGATTATTTCAGATGGTTAAAAACAATTCAAAATGGAAAGAGGATAAGGTCTTCATCAAGTGTTTCAATATTTAACTTAAATATAGAACCATTGAACCAGAATATTTCATTAAAGGTCCGGACGACATTATATGTCTATGTCAAGTCGACAGGGAATGGAAATAAGTAATTGATCATAATCCGACTGAAAAGGAATTTTCGTGCTATCCGAAAGCGATATAAATCCTCAAACGAACATAATATTCTATTTTTTCCGCTGATTTGTCCTTTCACAGTCTGGTCTGTTACCGCTTTGTACGCGAGCTAAGATGGCGGTATTGTATCTTCTGTATTTTATTGAAATGACCATTAATCAATTTATCATCAGAAATGTAAAATAATGATAACAACACCTTGAAAATTAACAATGAACTGTCGTACTTTAAGAAGTGAATAAAAAAGAAATGAATTCAAAGCAATAACAGAAACTCACAACCAATTATTCACCTTCAGGAGACCCACCTTAATCAATCCATTCTTGCATCAGAATTCATGGACACGGAATAATATGAAGCAGTAAGAAAAGATAGAGAATGTGACAAAGGGCATGAAGGTGATGGAGTTGTAAATGCAGTCAACAAAGATATAGTATGCAACGGTGAAGATACAGTGGATATTGGGAAATGGCAGAAAGGATGTAAAGCGTTGTATACTGGTAGTTTCTATCGCAAACCAGATGATCTTACACCACTACAAAACTTGAACAACTCTCTGAACAGGTTTACTCATAATAATACATTACCAAATATTATCCTGACTGCAGATATAAACTTAAATGATACAAATTGAGATGCAGACAGCGTAAATGAAGAGATACTTTCAAAATAAATCCAAATTTCTCTGGTGGGATAAATCAAGTTACACTAGACATGATCAATGAAAACTGCTTACAACAACGTGTCAAAGAACCAACAAGAGAAAAGAACATTTTAGATTTGGTATTTAATGCAAAAAATTGAAGTCACAGATGGAATGAGTGATCACCAGATTATCATAACAAGAATTAAACTGAAAAATATAAAGAAGAAACCAAGAAAAGTATATTTATACAACAAAGGAAACATGTAAGGAATGAAAGAATACTTAAATTCCAAAGCAGACTTGTTTAAAGAAAACTATGAAAATCTCAGCGTTGAAGAATACTGGACATCCTTTAAAACACCTTTGACAGATACTATGAACAAACCTATTTCATCAAAAAACCTGACAACCCGTTTGAACCTACATGTGATAAACCGAAACATCAAAAGAAAAATCAGGACGAAAGAGCGAATGTACAACAGTACAAGAAAACAGACACACCACCGAAAAAAATTTAAACAGTATATAACACATGTAAAAATGAAATTGAAAAAGCGCACAAAAATACATTTATGTTATGCTAGTAGTTAACAGTACAAACACTGATGATATTGAGCCAGATAAATACAGAATCAGTAAAAATTACTTGAAGTATATAAAAGCAGAAAAAGATCGAGAGACACTCCGGGCGTATCAACACAGCAGAAGCACTCAACGAGCAATTGAAATCCACATTTACAAAAGATCTTGACAACATCCCAGATCCATATCGTGGAAAAGAATACACCAAATATACCAGAGCTGACAATACCACCAGAAGGCATTTTTAATTATTGAAGAACATCAACCCGAACAAAGCAAGTGTCCCACACATCTCGTGCAGAATATTTAAAGAAGTAGCTGATTCGCTATCACCATATATATACAGCTAGTATTCTCCAAATCAATCGAGGAAGGACATATATCAAACGATTGGTTAATAGCAAAATATCAGCTATATTCAAGAAACGATGAAATCCAACCTGTCAATTATTGGCCTGTCTCACTGACCTCGGTACCTTGTAAGATCATGGAACACGTCTTTTTAAGCATATTATGAACCATTTAGAAATGCACGATACTACTTGATTTCGAAAATGGCATTAGGAGTAAACTGTAAATCCCAGTTAGTCATAACAGCAGAAGCCATAACACGAAATCTCGTCAATAACCAATAAGTTGACATGCTTATATTAGACTACAGTAAAGCCTTCGATACCGTACCACACACCTGGCTGCTACAAAAATAATGCATACGGAATCAGAAGCAACATACTTGCATGGACTGAATGATGGCTGACACGGAGAACAACGTGTAACCATAGAAGGAGCAAACTCCAGATTGGCGTATCGCAAGGGGCAGTGTTTATAAATGATATAGGAAAGTACGTCAACTCCAAAATCCACCTGTTTGCATATTACAGCTTGCTATACCTATGATCCTTAGATGACCTTAAATGCCCACAGAAAGACCTGGACAGGATTTTTTTCAGGAACAAAACAGTGGCAGATGATAATTAACCCACTAAAATGCCACGTGCTTAAAATTACAAGAAACAAAAAGTCAGTAATGTATAACTACACAATCGATGGACACATATTAGAAACTGTAAAATAAAATCCATATTTATGAGTTGAACTTACAGACAACATGTCAAGGAAAAAAAGTAAGTCAACAAAATTGTCACTAAAGGGAATAAAGCACTTGGGGTTCATTAGACGTAACCTTGGAACATGGCCAGAAGAGGTGAATAAAGAAGCATTCCTGGCACTTGTCCAACCTTATGGGTATACAAGTAGCGCATGGGGCCCTCATCTGTAAAAACACATACAACACATAGTGATGTTTAAGCGGTGGGCCGCTAAATTCATTACAGGAAATTATTCAAGGAATCAGGGAACTGTCACAACCTTCTGAAACACCGTTACCCTAATAGAAGAAAAATAGACAGAATCAAGTTGCCGCATAAAGCGGTCAACAACAAGATAGCAATCAACATACCTGATTACAAACTCAGAAAATCAAGGACATGAAACTGCCACCAGAAAAAATCTGTACGTCTATACCATAGAAGGATGTTTACAAATATAGCTTTTCCCTCGAAACATCAGGGAATTGAACTGTCTATCTGAAGAACATTTACAGATTGAGAGTAGTGAGGAGTTTAAATCTAGACTCACTTAAATCTTTGATAGTGGCTAGATATATACCAACAGACTACTGATGATTTTATCCTGATTTTAGATTCACTGTAAATGTGCACCATTTTTTGGACATAGAAGGCAGCCATGTTGGAAGACGTCTATCAAGTATACTTGAGCGATGAGGCAATGGCATTTTTCAAATCACAGCTATAAATGTAGACGTACATTACTATCACACAATTTTCAGAGAATATTTTGACCGGACCTTATTTCAATTAGTATTAACGTCTTCATGTTTTTCATTTTAAGAAAATAAATGAAAATGCCAGAGCAGTAACAGTTCAGTTGGACGGAACCTGTATTTCCAATCCCCATCTGTGTTTCTCCGGGTGATAAAAGGAATTTAGAGTGGATAGAGAGTAATTGGTACTTACTTCTGCAAGTATATTTTTTCACAGATTCCAATCATTAAATGAACGTTATGTCGATATCAATTACAGTCCATGTTCAGAAATATTGCTGGGTAAAACTGTGTGGTTCCTCTTAGATGTTAAAGTTCTTTTTTCAAATATCACTTTGCTACCCAAGATTTCTCAGAAGCACCCGTCACCTACTTATCAGAGTATTGTTTCAAATAAAGGTAATAACCAAATAACCAAACTCCAAGGCAAATGTCAAAAAGAATAATCAAATTTGGAAAGTCCATACAGCAGGCAAAACCAAGGCACAAAATCGGAAAAGTGGAAATAAGCGTACTGGTCTTAACTTCGGACAGACATTTCCTGGAATGGTGGGTTAAACCAGGTTTTATAGTGCGCTAAACCTCCTGTTTCCATAACGCTTAAATGGCTTCCGGTATATTGCAATGTAAACAGGTATCGTATATTCGCTACCGGACAATGTCGGTGAAATTAGTAGTCACGACAGTACAAACCATATTTGTTGAACCTGGCTAGGTGTCTTTTGTTGACTTTTCTATCTAACTTGCAATGGCGTCAATGTGTCATATTGTCATAGAGGTTCAGTAGGGTTAAATATATTTAGAAATACTCATGTATTTTTTATTTTAACATGATATATCATCTTTCGTGCGCTTGTGTGATAACTTACTTACATCTCAGTTCTTTAATTAATCCACACACTTTCTGAAACTCCGGCAACCCCTGTTATCACACCCCATGAACAGTTTCAAGTTTTTTTATTCGATCTCTGAACCCCTAGAAAGTTTTGTTCTCACAGTCTAGCTACTGTTCCTTTAAGAATTAGTAATTAAAAGAAAGAGCGTTGTTGTCAAATAAAAGATCTTAATATGTAAGGATTACCTGCTCCAGGTTTTTATTCATTTATTTACATGAGTATTTCTAAATATATTTAACCCATTCATTTAAAACTTGTGTAAAAATGGAAATCATTACTTTCCGAATTCAAGGTTTCAGGCAGTTTGAAATCTAACAAATTGTGCAAGTTCTTTTCACCAAGTGAGAAAGCCATACGTTTCATGCGTTTTGTGGTCAGAATATTGTCCTATGTCTAACGAACATTTCACTCCAGTTTGTTTATTGCCTGTGAGATGCTTGTTTATCATTTGTTATTTGGGCACTGAAAACCCTTTTATATGTAATTTTATGTTATATATACAGTATTCTTAAACAAGTTTTAGGTGTTCACAGTTGTGTTACTCTGCTTTGTTTCTCGATTCCACAAGAAGATGGTTATCGTCTTAATCGTTTATATATTAAGATAAACTTGTAAACAACATATGTTGGTATCTTTTTTATCCATACAAAATGTAATGAAAGATGACGTATTACAGTTTAAAGACCTTGTTATTGTGTTTTATATTCGTCAGATCAGTAGTATCGTCAGCATATTTAAGATGTCGGAAATGACAGGAAGGGAGTTGGATCAATATGCATTACGCAAAAGCAGAAACATGCCATAGAATATCTCTAGGTACAGTCAGCACAATGCTGAGTTGGATAATCAACTTCTTAAATTGACTGTATAATGTCAGAATTTCGGTATATCTTCATGAAACTTCCCCTGCAATCTTGACAAAACTGCTTGCATTACTAATAAAAGAATAACACTTAATATTAATTTACTATCAT
The DNA here is from genome assembly GCA_028566455.1 of Botula fusca. Lineage (NCBI taxonomy): Eukaryota > Metazoa > Mollusca > Bivalvia > Mytilida > Modiolidae > Botula > Botula fusca. Next base: position 8,871 of record JAOXYH010157783.1, read on the forward strand.
TTAATGCGATGGAATGCAAGAGAGAATGCAGTCTTCATTTTTACATTCAAGTTTCACCAGAAAAGACTGGTCAATCTCCGACATCACAGAAATAAAGAGCATCAAGGATAACACACATGACGTATCTATGACATCACTGTAGATGAAAATCATACCAAAAACGCTGATACGAACTGTTATTTACTAATTGTTCAACAATTTTATAATTATGCGGAGTGTTTTTTTGCAGCTCAGTTATGCTTTATATTTTATTGACGATGAAACTGATGGGTTTTTGGGTTGCATGATACCGAGGAATGTAATTAGGGATGACATAGAACTATTCGGTTGATAAAATCTGACATCTTGATATTCAGACAATGCTAGGTTATCCTGTTGAATCATATGTTGTTGCTTGTTTACTTTGTCCGTTTGTATGAATTTTGTCAAACCTCTGGTGTTTTCATGCCATATTTTTTTCTGGTTGGAAAATGAAACCCTAATTCAGCTTTGATATTTCCTCTCTACGTTGCAAATGTTCAATACAATGGTTCGTATTTTATAAGCTATGTGTCGTTTACCACATTATCATCCTTTCTCAACCTTGGGGTGACCCCGTCAACTTGATAAAATGCTACCTTCGAAGACAGGATATAAAACTCTATCAAAACATTAATACACATAGCAAGCAATGCTAAACCAACGCATAACATAAATGGAAGGCACTATAAAGTATTTAATTTGAGCTGGTGTGATATCGCCAAATCCAACAGTACTGATCGAAATAAATAAAAAATTGAAAGCGTCAAGATTACTCCATTCCTCCCACAACGTGTACACCACTCCCCGATAAAAATGTAAATACCAGATTACAACTGGAAGTTGTTCGTACGGTTCATCTTTATTTGATTTATTTGATTTATTTTTTTTTGTTTTATGATCTTTATTTTGACTGAACTCCTGGATTTTTATTTCATCCATTTCTTCTTCTTTTAATTAAACTGTTACTGTTAAGCCAGTTAGCATTACAGCAAATGAACCAGAACGTCGTTCATTTCTCAACCTAAATTTTGCTAACAAAGGCTTAGATGCTATCAATCTTGCCAATGTCTTGCACAACAAATCTGTAACTTCAAAAGTACCACCATACTTCAAAGATCAATCAGTTCCACTTATATCCTACACC
>JAOXYH010157893.1:0-10034 GCA_028566455.1 Botula fusca
CAATCCCGCTAAAGCGGGACTCGTCGTCAGCAGGCGTATTCAGAAATCCCGCTAAAGCGGGACTCGTCGGCGAAAGGGTTAAATAACTATTCAGACTGGATTCAGACATTTAGGCACAGGAGGCTTTATGGTTTCAATCACGACCTGGTCGACATCTCACATGATACTCAGAAATTTTCGTATTAAATTTTACAAGGTATGTACTAGCCATTTCGACTGTTTAGAAATTCGATGGGTGCTACATGGGGATGCTTACACTTCCGGATCTCGCCCGTTATTTTCTGAGGTCATGCTGTCCAAGGTGTGATTGATTTAGGGTCATGGTACTATGAGGGCGATAGGACCTTTTTCGGGATTTCGGGATCGGCCATTCGGGATTAACCCTTTACGGGATCCGGGATTTGCACTTCAAATTTTTCGGGAATCGGGATTGAGAAATTTATTTTCTTGGGAAATTGATAGTTATTTTTCGGGATTCTGGGATCAGACCCCCTCCTACCCACCCTCTACTATGTACGTAGTAATTTGGCATTGACCTTTATAAGAAATATATGAATATCTTATTCTGTTAAAACAAATTGTCCGCTATACCATCTACGACAAAAATGGCAACTTCACTACAGACTCGTTGTACTGGGCTACAATTACACTTACTTCACTGAAGGTGAGTTCCTTTTTAACAACTGTTACCTGCCCAAGGTCGGTGGTTTTCTCCGGCTTCCTCCGCCACGATATAGCTGAAATACTGCTGAAAGTGACGTTAAACCCCATTCAATCAATCTTTAACAAACTTTTTAGTTAGATTTGATGGAAGAATATTTCAATAAATCTCTGTCTTATTTTTAGAGCGGCCAGGCTGGGTGGCAGATAATCACTGAGCCTATCACCTCTGAGTTGTGAGTTCGCGCCCCGCTTTTTGTAAACAACAGAAAAGGGTGCACTCGACCTGCAACAGTACGTGATAAGGTTCGTCAGTTACCTAGGCGGTTCTCTCCGGGCACTCCGGCTTCCTCCGCCACTAAAACTGACCGCCAGGATATAGCTGAAATACTGTTTGAAGTTGCGTTAAATCCCATTCATTCACTCACTCACTCACTATTTTAGACTTTCGACTCAAATTCTGGCTGTCAAGACAATTTTAATGATTTTTCCTAAATTTAAGCAACAATTAATTATATAAGTGTATTGCGTTGACCTATCATGCAAAGGCTTCCACCTACCTCTTAAGAAATAATTCTATGGGGCCAGGCTCTAATGTTCTTTTGAAACGGGTTGGCATGGAATTTATAATTATTTTATACCCAGTGACAGGAGGTGTTCAATCTTTACACATTGCCTGCCTACACGGGTAAAATTAACATTAGAGCCTGGCCTCATAGAATTAGTTTGAATTTAGTAGGATTTTTCTTCGCGAGATGGTCCTAGAAATACCATGAAAGCCACATTGACTTTCAGAAGAAAACAAATGCCTGATAAAGTGAATTATTTCTATTAATACAAAAACCTTGTGGAGAAACTGACCTTTTAAATAAGTATCCTTCATTTCCAACTCAAACGGAAGCCACACACTTTCATTACAAGCTTTCGTTTTGAAAATGACGCATATTTATGACATAATGCATACTTCAGTTAGAGACCGGCTTTAGTCGTATACGGAAAGAGGATCGTCATATTAGAATCAGACGTTACCAAAACGCGAAGAATGATTGAGTACCGTCAATGAAGCGGGAGGGTTTTTTTCTTTTGTGTTTTGTTTGTTTGTTTGTTTGTTTTTGTTTTTTGTTTTGTTTGTTTTGTTTGTTTGTTTTGTTTTGTTTTGTTTTTGTTTTTGTTTTTTAACAAGATTATAGGAGGGTGACGTTTGATAGAAAAACATCATGTTGATACCAAATTATCTTGGAGTGTAGATCCTTGCATTGGTAATACTGTTTTGAACTGTTGATTATCCATTTCAGCCTTTCCTTTTGGAATGCTTTTTTCTTCAACAATACATTGTACGAAATTATATATAAATGATAGTCATACCAGTCGTTCTTTGCGTTGACAGTATTGGTTATTTTCGATGTCTGCCAATTTTGAGGTTCTCAGTATATGAAAATGGTGGGCGTTCTTATTATATATAGCTCCTAATACCGGTCGGTTTTCAGACATTTTGAGGAATTTAAAAGATGCAGTATATTGTTAAAAGAATCTGCATCTGTTCAGATGATTCGAATATCGGCATCAGAATACCGAAACAAGAAGTTCAATTCAGAAATCCTTAACCCGTGAATCTACGGACAAGGCAAAACCGCGGAAACAGACAACGAAAACTAGTACATGACAAAAAGAAACGAAAATCGAAAACATGTAAAACCAAAGAGAAGTAGACAACACGATAACCAAACCACTAGCAATGTTAAATCCCACTAAAACTCGGGTGTGCCATTAGGTGCTCCGGAAGGGTAAGCATGTCCTGCTCCGTTAACGGCACATGTCACATTGCAAGTTGGATTACTAGTAACCAGTGAAGTGTCAAGTCAGGTGAGGTCTCAAATCAAGTATGACGAGAAATCTAACAGAAGATATCATGTCGCATTTCGAATATAGATATCGATCTACCAAATCTTTATGGCGACCAATTTCTGGACTGATAATAATAACACGGGCTGAACATAACCCTTACCAAGTGGTTTTTGTGACAGCAGGTTTCGCTCTGTTTAGAAAACCGCTGAACAAATCACAGGCATGACATTATCGAATATCGGCAACATAATACCGAAGCAACAGGTTCAAGCACTACTCCAAACCTCGTGAATCCTGAGACAAGGTAAAAGCGCGGAAACAAACAACGAAAAACCAGGACAAAACAAAAAGGAACTGAAAAAACATGCAGCAAAGAAACAAAAAAAAAAGAAAAGAAACAGACGATACGAGAACCAAAGCACCAGCAATATGAACTCCAATCAGAACCCGGGAAAGACATCAGGTGCTACCGAAGGGTAAGCATGTCCTGCTCCGTTAACGGCAACCGTCATACTGCAAGTGGGAATATCCGGTGAAGTGTCAAGTCCGGTAAGGTTTCAAATCGGATATGACGAGAAATCTAACAGAAGATATCAAGTCGATTTAACTATGAAATATAAACACCATATGCCGGGGATATAGGTATATTACTGTTTAGAAAGGGAAAGCTCATAATTGGAAAGTTAAAATCATCACATTTATCATAAAGTTTAGTTTTCAGTCGTTCACTCTTTCCTATGTACAAATACAAGTCTTGATATGAAGCAGAAGAAAGTATGTCAGTAGTCTCTCTAATTTCAAGTTCACTGGGGTAAAAAAGATGCAAGTAATCCTGAAAGTTAGGATTATGGAGAGAAATTACATCATCTATATAGCGGAAGCTAAAATTAAAGGGCCGAGCTAGCTTCTTCTCTTTTCTCTGCAGTAGCCCTTGTATGACTTTCTCTTCAATGGTTTCTACTAATTTCTGTCAATTTGTTTCAAGTTCTTATATCACAACTGAATCTAAGTTATTGGATTTTCTGGATAGATATTAAAATTTTTCCATTAGGTTCATCGACATTTTTTGCTCAATTACTAATAACTATTCAAATCTTGACACATAACAATAACATTTGTTATATCATAATTTGCTTACTTTTCGTTATGCCCCATCCCGTTATAGTACATGTACAGTTTCCAGACTCTAATTCATCATCAGCACGTGTTATTTTATTGATTGTATCTTTGAAATCCAAGTCATCTTTCAACTTGAGAAGTGCAATATCATTATTGCCGGTCGGACTCATGTACATTTCATGCTGAAATAGTTTTACAATGCATCTAAAATATTAACTTTCTGTTACACATGTTGTTGTACCCTGCATAATTATTTTGCAGCATTTCATCAATTTGTGTATCAATTTCGCGGAATGTAATGCGTGAATAACACTAAGGTAAAAGTACAGTGTGCATGTATATTGAAATTCACAGAATTTAGATCTTGTGACGGGAGTAGTAAATTTATTTCTCACGATTCACAGAATGATGTAATTAATGTTCGTAAAATGCAGATTAATCTAACTCCTAGGAACTGATTCAAGGAAACTACTAATTTATCAGTTACTCCTTCTGCCACTTAACCCTTTCATATTTTGTGCCAGAATTCCTTGTAAATATTAAAAGCCAGATTAAAAGGTAAGTAAGCAATTAAATCTAAGATATTTGAAAGGTTGAAGTCTTCAGTTCGTACGTTTTACAGTTGCCATCAGAACTGGTTGAATGTCTATGTCACAGATCATTAACGATCTGTTTTCTTGTTAATGACTGCTTCCCGGATTTTCGCCTTGGGTAACACGACTGGTGCCACATGTGAAGCAGGAACTGCTTGCTCTTTCAGAGTACCTGAGTTCAACCTCGGGTTTTGTTGGGATTCGTGTTACTCATTTCCTGATTTTAGTTTCTGTTTGTCTGCTTGATTGTTGATTGTTGTGTTTGTTGTTTAGTTCATTCACGGTCTGTTGCTGTGATATACGACCTCGGATTACGGTTTGGTATCTTCTACATTTTCTTTATTGAATATATATATATCCATTAAGCGAAACATAAAACTTGCCAAATATGCTCGTTTAATCCTGCTTGTGTCCTCTTCATCAATTTCACCTAACCTTGAATTCCCACCTGCTACTCTGAATCTGCGGTAACTAAAATAAAATTAGTATAATTTATGTTTACATTGTGATATTCAATGCAATTTACACGCTCGTTTCTTAAAGAATCATAAGTCTTAAGTATAAAGCACACTTGGCGTAATATATGTGAATTATCACCCGAACATCCTTCAGCAAATCGCATTCAGCGTATTTTTTAATTATCCTCGCTTTACTTGGTAACAGTTGTGGTCTTCAAACGTTTCGGTCTTTAGCATCCGATGACAAGTTTTTAATTGACGAAATCTGCACATCAGATGCATCAAAATTAGCATAAAATGTATAGCACTTTGTTTGCTCTTATTACGTTTTACATCACAGTTACTTTTTCTCTACTTTACTTTGGTCTTATTACGTATTTCATTCGATTTCTTTGTATCTTTTCCATTACAGTTACCAATACTAGGAAAAAGTAGGGATATGGTGTATAATTCATGACACAAAATCCCTACACGCACTTGACAAAACCTAAAGCAAATGAACAGCGCTTTTATTTCGGTTCTTCATCTCAAAGTCACAGATAGGCTTTCAACATGGAGCAAACGCTCACACCTTACTGCAAGTTCACAACGCCCTTAACCCCAATTTAAGTGGAATACTTTGCTAGACGTCGATAACGCTACATCTGCGCATTGAAGCAACACAAATGCGGGGTAATATCAACAAATTATAGACTTATCCTGTCGTTTTTTTCCTCATTACATTCCATATTACTTTTCTGTTATAGTATAACATATTAATATTATACTTAGTTTAACTAGAATTCTTGCAATAAGCAATCAGCAGAAATCTAATTGTAGTGCAGAATATCATCATTAGATTTTACTGAATTTTTAATTGAAAAAACAATATGGCTTATGCATTGGAAGAAATGTAATGTGACGGTGCATTACACATTAACATGGGATGCTACCTTCAAGCAAGGAGGGATTTTCCATTCTGTTAGACGTGAGGAAAAAATTTATATCGCTTCTAAATACAAGATGCACTGTGTGCTACTGCCTGCCAATCTATACCCCCGCTCTCCAACAATCAACTAGTGAATCAGCAGATCTGAAAATGCATTAAACGGTTCAGGTCACCCAGCTGAAGCTTGGTACCAAATACTAATATGTGGAAACACTGACTTGTAGTTGCTGAGAAAAAAATGATAAATAATTTTCTGTGTTGAAAAATTATTTAATTGGCAAACAGGGAGGAAACTATCAGCAGATTTGAAAATGCACCAAAGGATACAGCTCACCCATTTGAAACTTGTTAACAGATATAAAGAAGGTTTGACTTGAGTTGCCGAGAAAATGTGACGAAATTTTCCTATGTTGGAAAAACAAATTCAATCGGATGATTTGAAAATGCATCACACCATGCAGCTCACCAAGCTGAGACTTGGTGCCAGTCTAGATGGAACATAATTCTGATCCAGATGTTTATCACGCAAAGGCCTCGTAGAAAATGCTGATAATGGTCACAAACTCCTGAATAACGGATGAGCTGTACAACGTCATTGCAGATGGGATGTTGCTATAGATGAATGGAAAATGGACTTTCAAATGAGAAGTTATTGCGTTTATCATATAGTTCGGTCAATAGGTTTCCTTTTCCCTTTATTTCTAAGAGAAGGTCTAGATATGAGGCGGGCTTCATGGTGTCGGAAGGTAGTCACCAAATCGTGAATTGTTTAGTGACTATGCATCATCATTGTAGCGCAAGGTGAGATGAATGGACTTTGTCAAATGTTATTCCTTCTTTTGTAGGTTTTAGATAAAACCGACCTCATAGGAGTGCAAAAACAGGTCAGCGAGTAACGGGCGCAGTAAGCCTCCATTTAAATACCAATCGCCCGTTGAAAACAAGTCCATCACACCGGACAAATATGTTGTCGATCAAAAACTGTAGTATTTTGGTCACATCTTCAATGTATTTTGAAGATGAAATTGGTTTGTTTTTCACAAAGTATGTGAATAGCTGCCTGCAAGAATAAATATGTATCTTTGTTTTCCATTCTTCTGATATTTTCAAGCCTCGATTTCAGCTGTTCATGAGGAGTTCTGGTGTATAAGGTAGAAAAAGTTTTATCATTATATTTCAACAATAATAGATAGTTGAAATGTTCCAACAGATCCTTCAGAGTTCATCAAAATCAACATTGAATTTATCCCATTTCTGGAATAATAAGTATCATAGTAGTTTTTAAGGGCCCTTTTGACAGCTGTAAGTATAGAATTTAACAGTTTTGAAAGAGGTCTGTTGGTACATGTACACTTGGCGGATCCATCGATGTAACGTTGTTTGTAGGACTTTTTGTGCAAATGACAGTACAGTGACGAAAAATCGCAATCTTCGTCAATTGCAGAAAGACAAAATGATGATAAAATTGACCTACATTTTGTATGATTGTCGATTTATTTCCTGCTTAGAGTAGCAGGTCTGATTACTTTTTGTGCCGTCCATGTCTATTTCCGCTATTTACGCGATCGATGTAGTGTTTCTTGCATAAGAAAAGGATATTATTGTGGGTCTTTTCTGCTGGAACGACAACATATCTTTCGTAAATGATGACATTGTTTTAGCTACTACTCCATTTAAAAACTAACCCAAAAGGTGAAAGAGTTAGATTTCAATGTTTACAAATTTAAGTCGTTCCTTCAGCGGTTCAGCAGAACTCGAACTCACCATCGTGACACAGCGGCACCCAATCGCCTGCATTTTTACGAGTACCCTAGACCACTTTAAAAAATTGACTATGTAAAAACTACTGGTTCTTTAATCGAAGTGTGACCTTGTCCCTGTATATAGCGATACATGTATTTTTGTGCCAATTTAATTCAGCAAGTTGTAATACATTGTAATGGGTGACAGTGTAACTTATCATACAATCACAGACATATACCACGGCGTCTAAGTCTTTTAACAACCTTGCAATGTGTGAACCCCACTTGTTTGGAGTTTTCAGGATGACTAGGCAGTCAATTCATCCCAACAGAGCAAGAATTGATTTAATGCTGAGTAATTTTTATCGTTCCCTGATCGGGACTCGAACTCGAACCGTTGTGACACTATACCCAATCGCCTGCATTATGACCAACGCCGTAGACCACTCGACCAAATCCGCTTTACGAAAAAATATAGCTTCACAATCGTATTATTACCTTTTTTCGTAAGGCCAGTATCTGGGATAGTCATAATGCATGTATATACTAGTAAGTTGAATTCGCTGTTTTTCAAACAGAAATATATCTCAACAAACCATTATCAATAGTCTTCAAATCGCTTTCAAATCATGAATTTACGAATTATGTATATGGTTTGAAAACGACCCATTCAACAAAGCGTCATAAACTCATTACAGAGATTATAATATCAATGATCTCTTCACGATTTCTTGAAGACATATGTTTTGAAAGCGATTTGTTGAGCTGTTTGAAATTTACGATAATGGGTTGCTCATGAGTTCTTAACTTTTGTTTCAAATTAAAAACGAGTTGAAAGCAATTTATTAACTTGATTGATGAATTTTAAATGATTGTTCATGATTTCTTGACTTTGTTAGAAAAATGATCAAAAGTTAAAAGCGATTTTTTGTGATAAAATCTTGATGATTTCCCCACATGATTTTGTAACGATTTGTTGTAATAAAAGACTTTTATTTATTGGTTGATTTCAATTTACGTCACTTCCTGTAGATTTTAAAAATCAAGAAACAATCAGGAGGCATTTTTTGTGCAGTTAAATTCAGTATACTTATTATTTTTATAATCCTCGACTATGAATGTTTAATGTGTGGATTAAAGGTAAAATTTTTTTATACTTTAATTTCCAAAATATTCTAGAACTTCAGAACAAAATCAGAGACATAAAAATGTTGGACGATTCCTGTAGAATATTATCTATCATATGCAGTTGATTGTGTGAAATTTGTAGGAGTGGGATTATGAAATGTTTAATACAAATTAAAAATTGTCGAATTATCATTTGAGAGAAATTCCTAAATTATAATTACGAAATGTTAAATGTTCTGTCTTATAATTATGATCCATTAATTCTAAAATGACACTACTAAACGTTCTTTCCCTGTATAAAGGGCACCTTCACTGGTATGTATAATTTAGTCATTTATATACATTTTTGTATGTATCCATTTATAAGTTGTTCACTATTTGATTATAATTTCATTATGAGCCATTGTTTCGCAACAAATCATCATGAAATCATTAATTGTGAGTTATTCGAGAGTTTTTGCATGAGTTGAAAGCGATTTCAAGGCGATTTGATACTGATCCATTGCAAAATCTGCATATTTGAATTAACGACTTGTTGGCTCAAATCATGGTTTGAAGTTGTAGCGTGTTGATGCACTATTTTTTATGGGGGTTGCATTTCCAAAATTAAATGTGTTTTATTTCCCAAAATTTTAGCACTTCATTTCCGAAAACTTTTTTATATCATTTCTGAACTTTCCTTTCCATTTGCGAAATATCGTATATGTATGTACCTCTTGCTTAATTTAAACTGTACCTAAATGCTATCCAGATTCGTCATTGTTTAATGTATGATTTCACCAAAATTCATACATGTTATAAGTTTACATAAATATTATGGAGGATTAATACTTCTGAACTTTTATTCTAGGAGCTTGTAGCTATCATATATTAGTATTGATTTTACTTGTCAACAAAGTTGCGCCTTTCTGTTATGTGCTTTATTGGAACACAATCAGACCTTTACGTTCATGTATGACCATTAATTTGACATCAATCTAAATTAATTGATTAAATGTGCATGTAGATTTACCCATCCGAATATGATTTTAATGATGACAAATATATATATCTGGGAAAAGTCATAATACGTGTGATTTTGTGTATACATGTATATTAATTTGACAGTAATCTAATTCTGATCAGCAATTTGCAATACAGCAAAGAATTCCCCTAAAACCAGTACTAGGAGCCGTCTTGAACTTGCAGTTAGGTGTGAGGTTTGCTCCCTGTTGAAGGCCTCATTGTGACTTTGAGACGAAAAACAGCAATAAAAGCGCTGTTCCTTTGCTCTAGGTTTTGTCAAGTACGTGTAGGGATTTAGCATCATGAATTTATACACCATATATCTTCTTTTATTGTTTTGTAAGGGATGAGAAGGAAGAAATGCAATGTCGTGTATGTCTGCTAAGAACCTTACAATGTATCTAGTTTTTCAACATAAGGGATATGTCTGAAAATTAACCCGACAATGTTGGAATTAAGAAATAATTCTACGAAGCCAGGCTCTAACGTTATTTTAACATGGGTTGGCATGAAATTTGTAATTATTTTTAGATCTTTACAAATTTCATTCCAACCC
>JAOXYH010158004.1:0-10034 GCA_028566455.1 Botula fusca
ACACGCTTTTAACAGTCAATTGGAGTTCCAATATGAGCTTTCCATTTCTAAGTAGTAATATGCCTACGTCCCCGGCGTATGGTGTCTACATTCAGTTGATTCGATACTGTCGTGCCTGCCATTTGTACAGCGACTTTCCAAACAGACAGAATTGCTATCACAAAAACCCCTTGATCAGAGTTTGTTATTATGATACCCTTCCGGAGCAACCGATGTCACTCCCGATTTTTGGTCGGAGTTTACGCTCCTAGTGCTTTGACTGACTTTAACTCGTTGCTTCGGTATTCTATTGTCGATATTATAGACCATGAGACCAAGTGAATCCAGTTCTCGTTTAAATTTGAAGTTTTCTGCTACTATAGACTGGAAGTATATCAGTCTCCTATCATGATACATATTAAAGTAAATCCTTTCATACGACTACATACAGTACATATGTTTCAATTTCTAGGTCATAAAGGCCAGTGACTCCATTGAAGTGATCACTGAGAAACAACTGGGAATCATCGCAAGCATGATATACAGTAAGAAACTACACGAGACATACCGGGAACATATGGCTGTTACTTAGTTGGTCTTCAAAAGTTTTGGTCCCTAGCATCGCTGACGAATCACCGTAGTTCATGATGTCATGTAGGTGAATCACCAGCTTCTACCATGTCATGTCAGTGCATCACCATGGTTTCCTCCATGTCATGTCAGTGGATAACTTTTGTTTGCTCCATGCCATGTTAGTGGAAAACATTGTTTTTTCTAGATCATGTCAGTGGATATCAATCCTTTCATACGACTACATACAGTACATATGTTGCTCTGTCATGTCAGTGAATCACTGGTTTTCTCCATGTCAGTTGATCACCTTTGTTCTCTTTGTCATGCCAGTGGATCATGGTTTCTCCATTTCATGTCAGTGAATCACCAGTTTCCTCTATGTCATGTCAATGAATCTCTGTGGTTTCCTCCATATGTCAATGGATCACCTTTGTTCTCTCTATGTCATGTCAGTGATTCACCATGGTTTCTCCATGTCATTGAATCACCAGTTTCCTCATGTCATGTCAGTGAATTAACATGGTTTCCTCTATGTCATGTCAGTGAATCATCAGTTTCCTCATGTCATGTCACTGTATCTCCATGACTTCCTCTATGTCATGTCAGTGAACCACCTTGGTTTTGTCTTTGTCATGTCAGTGGATAACCATGTTTTCTTCATGTCATGTCAGTGGATAACTATGGTTTGCTCCACGTCATGTTTGTGAATCACTATGGTTTCCTCTATGTTATGTCAGTGGATCACCATGGATTTCCCTGTGTCATGTCAGGTCATTCCACGGTCTCCTCCTTGTCATGTCAGTTGATCACAATTTCATCATGATTAACTAGAGCTGTCCTTAAAGGGACTAATACCCCTGCCCCCACCAGTTGAACCCTGTATGTTGAGGGCAATTGTGGACTGACAGTTAATGTTTGACACATTATCATGGTAGTAGTGCTTACAAGCCAATCTCTCTATACAGAGAGGGGGGTATAATAACCACAAAATGTCACTACACTGATCTTCATATTTTATAAGTCTATGAAGAAGGGAAATTGTCACTGTTAGATCCTTGTACCTTTTAGGAACATGCTGAGAGTTGTACTGGGCAAAGCAGATAATGACCAGCTATAATGATCTCTTGGCCACCCTAGGAGTCCTACCAATCTTTGCAGTCTCAATACAGCTTTGTTTTCTTACATTACACAACAATGAAGGGATGACACACTGAAACACCAGTTCATGTTTAAAGTAAATTTATTCAGCATATTATGCATTTTGTTTCAATTTTTGTAAAAATGTACAAACAATAAACAACAACTGCACAAAATCTTATGTCACAGTAGAAAAGACACTGAATCCAAAACAGTACAATACAATGATATATACTGTCTAGATTAATGTGAAATTATTTTTTAGTATCCTATTTCATCCAGTGATGTTTAGAAAAATAATTTCTTTTGACATTCTGATCCCAAATTGAAATATAATCGCATCTCTGTAAGAAAGTTCTGTCAAAATATTATGAAAGACTTGGCTCGAAGCTGACATAAACTTTTATGTAAAAACATTAGAATTGTCTATATCTCTTTACTCATTGCCTCATTTATGTTGAAAACATTTATTGCAGAGAAACAATGAAACATTCTGCACTGTCCCACTGCGTTTCTGTTATCTTTAAACAATTACTATGTTGTTATTACAAATATGTATCTAGTTTGTACAAATATTAACACTTCAAACAAAGTAGTAGATTAGGTATATTATGTAACAAATGGTCCTTAATTTGTTTCTACTTAGATATAACTGCATGATCAAACACTTCATAAACAGAGGAATATCTACTGATGCAAATTCTTTTCCCCACATCCAAATTATTTTGAAAATAAAGATGCAGTATTAAGGATCATTTTGGCATTCCCTACATGTACATAAAGTAAATTCAGAAATTAATATGATGCATTTATTAATATAAAAATGTGACAGATTTCCAATCAAATTCATAAAAACTCCCATTTCCATTCCGCTGCATTAATTTCATCTGTGTTGCATTCTTGTGGAATATTTTGGGATTGATGTTTATAGATGTACACATAAATTTCTGAATTTACATATTTACACTTGGTGGTGAGCAATTATGCAATTATATTCCCTTGCATTTTTATTAAATCTGTAATTAAAAAGTCATCTCATGACACCATACTTTTCATAATAAATATGCTAGAAACATCTAAAAGCATCATTTTGGCTTCAATTCCATCAATGAGTGTAATGTGCCATTTTTCAAAATTGTACAGAGTGTAATTTTGGATTTCACATCATTTTAAATTAAACAAAATGTAAGACTTATCTAACAGTAATCTTTAATTTCAGTCTAACATTACTCAATTTCACTTTTATATTGATGGCAGTGATAAACTTGACACAATCATTACAATATCAGACCAGACTTCACCTATATCACAAAACTTATTTATTCAATGGTCTACCAATGAAATAAATAGGGAATTTCATGCATGTTATTAAACTTCTATTGTAATGTCTATTTTGACAATAATATTGTTATTCCAAAATTATCCTCTTCTTCAAGTGAGATTTTTTGTTCATAATTTCTTTTTATAAACTTCAAACATGTATAAAAAAATTATAATACAACAAGAAATCTTTAGAGAGCTCATAGCTGATGAAATGAAAGAATCAAAACGCTGCCATATATAGACAGAGACAGAATAGATCTAGTCTACTGTTCCTGACTACACAGTAATGTCTATACACATAAGTCATTCAGAATGTATTTGGCACATATATCACAGTTTTTAGACAGTTTTCAGTCCGTGGAACAACTTTGGAACATCATTTGGACTTTCTGTCACAGTTTTAGACAAAAGTTTTCTGTCCATGGAACTGCATCCTGATCGTGGAGACCCTCCGTCACATCGGACAAAGTTTTCTGTCAGTGGAACAGCTTCTGGGAACATCATGAGGACTCACTGTCACATCCTACAGATGGTACACAACTCGTTCTGAAAAAAATAACAAAAGATTTTCTGCAAATGTTATGTCTAGATGTATTTCTCAAATACATGAAATAGCAAAAATGGCACTGCAAAAAGGAACAAATAACCATATTCCATTTATAAGTTTCCTTTCACAAAATAATTCTAAAACAGCTTGTCTACAATTCACAGTTAACAAAAGTCTGTTGTCCTAACGCTTAACAGTACATGTATTACCACAAAGAAGACAAAAGAAGTATTGTTTTCTATAATACCTGTAGGAGCTGGTAAGAATCAAGAAATACAATCTTATTATACCTTTTTCTATTTGCTTTCGTAAACCATCTTTTATCTGGCTACGACATCTGGAAGCGTTCCTTTCCCATTGTAAATTTTCCATTCCTAGACACATTCTTTTTACCATAGTGAATCTTCTATTTCTGTCTAAGACAATCCTTCCCATATATAGTCACAGATCAGCCTAATTTTCAGTAGATTTCTATGGAATTCATCCTGTTGACAGATTAAGTCTCTATCTCACCAGTTCTATTTACATTTTTACATTCTCCACCTTTTTCTAGACTAGACAAAATGAGACCATTTTTCTTCATTCAGACAAACTTGTATACATTAAATATCTCTGATTTGTAGATATGACAAATAACTTATTTTGTAGAATCTGAAATGAGCACTTTATAATTGTCACAAGTTTGTAAATAGTTCTGAACACATTTTTGAAGTTTATCACAGACAACAATATGGCGGTAATGTCACATGACAAGTTGCTGACCTCTAATTGGTCAGACAACGCAGTCTATTACTGGTCCATTGTCTTGATCAAAATGGAAGATATTTCTGGGATTTTCCATATGATATTTTAAAGGTCTCTTTCCGTGCTGTTCATTCATTTTTGACGGACTGAATAACAATGGTTGCTGGGAATGTTTCCTTGGTGAGAATGTATGATCAGAGCCCTCTAGTGGCTGTTTCTGTCGACTTTTATTGTGACTACTGCCACTACCTACAATAAAATTAAAAACATTTTTACATGCAGTTTTTATGTGAATTTATATATTTGTTCAATATTTTGATTATTTCCACCCCTCTATATATAACATGCAAGATTGCTTAATCTCCCCAGCCTGGCAAATATAAATGGACCATTTGGAATAATGTAAATTCAGAAATTAATGTGTTGATTTATTATTGCGTTTTCTTGACAACTGTCAAAAATGCGAGCTTAATTAATGCGATTCCTGTCAATGCTGTAACAAAATGTAACTTAGAAAATTCAAAATGTTAGTTCTTATTAGTCCTGTTGCATTATTCGCAATAATAAAAACATCGCTATAATTTCTAAATTTACAGTAATCCTGTCAGACCGACTGAAAATTTGCAGTACTATCAAAGGTTAAATTTTTCAGATAGCTCAAATTCTCTGCAAATTTTGCCTTTGCTATCCAATTAAAATCAACTCCTGAACTTTTGAGACGAAGTGGCAAATCAATAAAATTTTTATTGGGGTTGAAGATTTTGTGACAGGGATGGCAATCATGCCAAAAAGATTTTAAAACTTATCTAAGAGTCTAAAAAAAATTTGGAATTTTCTGACATGGAAGATGAAAATTTTAAATTCAGACAACTGTCTCATGCCAAACCAAGCTAAATTCAATAGCACACATGTATCAATTGATTTTTGAGGAATTTTACTCAGTTTTCACTAAATTAATAAAAATATCAATAATTTGATCAAAATAGTAGCCATTTAAACTTGATCCTGATTTATATTGTCAATATATCTTAACTTCCTATTTATATAGACTGATTATAAGCAGGTGCCCCTTATTAATACTGATTGAATTCGGACACTCTGCAGGCAGATGTTGTGGATACTTTGTGTCAATAATACCCCTCTATCTCAATCATACCATTATTTTCTGTAGAGTAGCAGTGTGAGGTACCTTTAGATGTGGAAGTCAGAGAAAGCTACATAATTTGTTTAGTTTAGAATCAAATTTCTATTGACTTAATTGATTAACATTTGAAATATGTACAAGAATATCTTACTCAGAGAATCTGATCCTTTCAGCTTCAAAGAGCTTATTACAGCTAACATTCTGGACATGATAACACTCTCCAGTGTTTATTTGTCCTATTACAGGACTTTCAACCATCCACTGTTAAGTACAAGTTTTGGCAACAAGACTTTTTTCTTTAAGTCTGTTTTTGTTTTGATAATTCAGTGTATCTTTTCATAAAATTTGTTTATGTACAGTATGGATAATCTTATATCATGGGTCTCTTGTATCTGATTTGCCTGTTAGACTATTTTTAAAAAATTTTTCATTGCAAATTTTCATCTACAAGGTCACTATCTTAATTCACCATTTTGTGCTAAAATATGCTGTTCACTCTGACCAAGTTCACACTCTTACACCTTTGTATTGTGCTAAATTGATGTTCTCTCTGACCAAGTTCAACCTTTGGTCAAGTTTGCTAATAGAAATGCATTAAAATTCTTATGTTCACAAATTTCACAATAAATGTGCTAAACTGGTGTTCACTTTGATGGTGTTCACCCCATGGCACCATTTGTAAATGTCGTCTTTTTTTTACCAAGTTTATATGTACACTTACCAGAAGGATGTGGTGATCTGTTTGTTTCGTCATCACTGTTCCCCCGTCCACTGTCGCTGGCAGATCCTACACTGTGGCTGTCATCTCCTAGTCTCTTTTCTTTATCCTGGAATGAAATTGCATTGCAATTATTTTTGAACAAGATACAGTCAAACTTCTATGGCTTGAACGCTCAAGGACCAATGAAAACAGTTCGAGTTGGAGGGGTGTTCAAGCTGTCAGGGTTGAAGTATATTAAAACTTGATTCAAGGGAGGGCAAAACAGGTTTGAGACATCCACGGTGTTCGAGCCACTGCAGTTCAAGTGATTGAAGTTCCACTGTAAATTTATTTTACAAGACTGGACTTCTCAACATGGTATCACACTGAAATCAAAGCTTAAGGTGTGCGATGTCACACCAAAAATTCTATTCACAAGGTACAAGGTAAGCAGATAGGGAAAAAGGGAATGCATTAATGACAGTGTTGCTCATCATATCTTGAGGTCCTATTAAGTTGGACAGGAAACATGACTAACATGTGAGAACAACATGATAGACATCTTATCTCCATATGCTTCCTTGTCCTTAGGTCCAGATTAATTATAAAGATGGGGTAAAGGTACTGGACATAGTGCCCTGGTCAAATACATTACCAGGGTAATAAACTTGGTGTCATACATTGCTTCTGGGGCAACAGTTGGTGTATTGTCGCAACATTTGATAACGGATTTATCCAGAAGTCTAACTAGAGTTAATTTTCTACTCAAAAACGTCATGTCTCCCATTTGTTATACATAACACGTTAAAAAGAGCTATAACCTAAGTGAACCTTTTTTGAGCAGCAGATCAAAAAAATATGAATTGTAACCCTGTTAAATTTTTTAAGGTAAAAAACAAAATGAACTGAATTTGAGCTTCTAATGGATGTATGGACAATAGCAGTTGGTCTTTATTTGAAAGTCCGTGACTTAAGTGCTGGATTCCTGCACAAACTTAAATTTACTACCACTAATGAAGGATGGCCTTTTGGAGAAATTTCAACAGGTCAAACCTGGTACATATAAGCTGTTTGTGTTTTCTAATTATGAGCTTCCAATGTAAAATAAGCAGTGTGAATTACAAATTAAAAAGTCAGCCGCTTCTGATTATCATGAACAAAACCATTTTGACTATGGACGAATTACTTAACACAATGCCCACAACATTTTATTATGACCAAGAATATGGCTGAATAAGTTATGGAAAAAGTTGGTGGCTTTTTATTATGATAAATAAAGCATTACGACTACGGGTATCTTATCCGGTCGATTTTCATAAGAGAAGTCTATTGTTGGTGACTTTTCTATGGGTGTTATCATGAAAAGGAAAATCAATTTCAAGGGCTAAAGTCTGTCATTTTTAAATCATATACGATGATTATCACAAAATTAGATATAAAATACTGTCAAAAGCCTGACATTTTTCATAAAGGTGAATTGGTTAGCTCTAGTCCTACTTATTATGGGCCCAACTTGAGGGGAACAATGCTTCACAATGCCTGTATTATTATGAATTTATTTAATAAATTTGTCAATTACAGAGCATGGAGAAAAGTTAACAAGTGGACTTCTATTCTGTCAAAATATGTCTCATAATTTCATCAATTTCAAGTGATGTTTCAATTTAGATCTGACTTTGTCTGAGGAGAGCTTCATTCAAGTACTCTAATGACAGAAAACCTAATTAAGAATTTAATTCCACTTATAAATAGTGAGACTATCAACCACTATTTCGAAAGAAATTTCATTGCAATACTGTGATCATAGAGTTTAAAGTGGGTTATGAAATTCTCTGTCTAAAAATTTCAGCATGCCTCATTATTGCTAGATTTTGTATTGTTTGTTACTTAGTTGAGCTCAAAATTTCACGGACTGTTTTATTATGGTGGTCAGATGGTTGGCATGGCAACCAGAGTTTCAGAGACATCTTGACCTTTGGCAAGTTATGATGCAAACTAAATCACCTTCAGCTACAAGTCAAGTGCACCTTTTTTTGCAAAATTGATACTGTTGAACCAACAGGCGAAATAAAAGTGCTGGTACCTAAATGACTCGGGCATCATTACAAAAGTGAGAAAATGGGTAAGAGGTCAATTTGAGGTTCTAATTCTGCAACATGTTTTAGATTTTGTACAATAAATGAATTATAAAGTGATTTTCACCACCTTTTGTCATTACAATTCCAATCTACGACTAATTAACAACATCCAGCAGGGTCAAATATTGACCTTTATCAAATTACTACACCATATCACACGGATTTTTTTAACTGAATGATAAATGGTAACAGCATCTGAATTGCACTGTATTTAATACACCTGCTTAAAATGTAATTAACTATGGAAAATATGAAAGATGTACCAAGGTGCCATGAATTAGGCTTAAAACATTTTTTGATTAACCTAACAAAAACATGCTGTGCATTTCATTAAAATTAGATACAAATAGATTAATAATTACAGAATGCTGACAATGAACTTGTAATTGCAGGTTTTTCCAGGAAATGTTTCAAAATGTATTGATAACAAAGACTGACTTTAGCTTCAAATTCAAATTTATAGTGTAAATAACAATGAAATAACTAAAATATGTGTCTACTTAATTTTTCTTATCAACTGAAATACATTTGCAAAATTTTCTTTATGTTTGGCACAAGATATATTTAAATGAAAAGTTAAGTGTCTCTCAAAATACCAAATTTAGTAGGAAAATCAATTAACATACATGTTTTTATTGTTTGACTTACACAGTCAGAACCACTGAACAGCTTAACAACATTATTAAGGTGTGAACTCAAAAAAATTTTGCCTTCAAAGTTCCTCAGATCCTAACAGATCTTTTCCAATAGATTTGTAACAATAATGTGTTCAAACGCTCCGATGACCTTCCTATCTGTATCTCTAGACATGATTAATTTTGAATTCTGATCTTAAATTGGTGATGAAAATCTTGGACGACATCTTTTATGCCTGGAAGCTTCTTGTCAGTAGATATTTTTTAGCTTTGTGATTTTCCGTACTATAATTTCTGATTCCTGTGTATAATTTTTGGTCATTTACTAAACATAAACAACTATAATTAGGAAAATTCTCTTGTCAGATCTTACTTTTTTACTTCAGAGTAATTGTAGTCTTTTAATTTTCTTTAAAGGAACAAAAAACTTCTATTTCCGCAATGGTTAATTATAACTACATAAAACATCTATTAACCAGGGCATATATAAAGGACTGTTACATTGCTATTTTTTTTTCCTTCACAAACTACATTGTAAGCTGTTGAAAAGTAAAATTTTCTCAAGAACTCAATCAAACAAATCCAAAAGACACCACCTCGTTAAAAATGTTCCAAGCCAAGGCATTAATAGTTGAGACAACCTCAGTCAATTATTCCTTCATTTAAGGGGAATCTGCATGGTAAAAATTAATTTGACTGTTGTGTGTTTAACCTTTTGACTGAGGTAAAATCAATAGAAACAACAGTCATTAATAATTCTGTGGGAGGATTTATGACTTCTGAGTGTGAATATATTCTACAACATTCTTGAAGATGATTCCAGTAGCAATTTGCCATTCCTACAAACATGATTGATGATTCTGATATTTTAACAGAGTTATCTCCCATTTTCAAGTATTGATAACTCAAGTTCATGAATTAGATTGAATGACTGGTTTAATTGGGGTTTAATACATGGGTGTAGGAGCTGGAGGGTGGGAATGCAAGGAAAGGAAATGTCCCCCCCCCCCCCACTCTATTGCCAAATATTTTCAAGTTTTAAACTGATTTTTTAGGCTTTTAGAAAAAAAAATATAAAATTTTAGGCTAGGCTAGGCTAATAGCTATACGGCTG
>JAOXYH010158115.1:0-16500 GCA_028566455.1 Botula fusca
ATTAAATATTGAAGATACCAAAACATTCAGTCAAGATCACTTATTATAAGACAACAGACCAGACCTTGAATGGACAAAACAACGAAGACGACATCCAACAATTTAAAAAAAAGAAAAACAACACAGAAACCAAAAACAGAAAATGAGTACCGCGAACCCCACCAAAATGGTACGGCGGTTGAAATGCAACATTTCCAATAAAACGTTTATTGTCTATAAGTCAATCGGTAATGATTCAATCACTCACGGATTATGGTTTATGAGTCATTGGGAATGGTGTATCATTCATAGCTCATCTTTCTTATTTATACGTCAGTCATTCAAAAACTTAAATTATTTAATGCAATATATTTTTTATTAGTTCCCGAGTTTATTTTTGCTGTTTTTTTCCAGAAAAAATATAAATATTTCGCTCATCATTCATGGGAAATGGTTCAATCCGTCATTGTATTATTCAATTAGTCATGGTGTATCATTCAATAGTTAAATGATGTATAGTGCTATGTGTCATGATGTACAGTTCAAAAGTGTGTAAATGAAGTGCTAATGTTGAACGTTTCAAACATTGTAGTAGTTCTTGTTCCACATTTTGCACCCTTCGTGGTACTCATAGCGAAAAACGGTAAATACTTATGAGCGAAAAAAAGGGGGATTGCACTATGACACAGAAAAAAAAATCATAAAGGATCTGATGTCCTTTACTAGTTCATTGTGATAGATGCGTTCCAGAATGTCCCGAAACTTAGAAATATTTAATGAGACGTCATCTATCAAGCGAAAGGTGGAGAAGATTTGCTGACATTTGTCTTTTCAACATGCCTTGCTGATATAACCAAATTAGTCTTACAAATAGAGAATTTAGTGCGACCTTCTTTTTCACTCCAATGAGGCTTATTATTTCATGACAAAAGAAAGACATTTGGAAATGTGGTTAAATTTCACCTTCCGCTTCACCTGACGTCTGGGCACTAAAAATTGACGATTCCGTAACTATCTTCACGTACTCTATCCCAAAAAACTCGAGATAAAGGACACTACCGACATCAAGGTGTCGTTCTTATATTTTGACCTACTATTCGAAATAGAGTGAAGAGGGAACTTATTGACCAAATTGTATGATAAACACGAGCGCTTCTCATTTTAAATTGTCAGTTTACTATTTATCTGTAGTAAAGTCCCATCTGCACAAAATTATGGAGTTAACATTTCACAGCTGATACGTTAGTCCAGAGCATACGGCCATTTTAAGTATTTTTTACATCGTGCAACACTCTTGACTAATAAGCTTCTGGGTCAGGGTTGTGTTCCATCTAGTTTCAAATCATCACCTCCGGTCGTCATCATGAACTTGCAGATCGTTATGGTGTTTCCATCTCCACCATGAGAACAGATTTGTTTCCATCACTATATGCTTTTACGTCCATTTCCGCATTTGACCTTCTGGATACGATACGAGTAACGCGGCGTCTGGTTCAGAAAATACATTTTTGTCTTCGTTTTTCTTGACCTCTTCTTTGCCCCTGAATTTTTTGTTTTTGTTTATCTTTTTTACCGTGGTTTTCCCTGACTTCTGTTCGTATAAAGATTATGACTAGAGGCTCATCTGAGCCTGCATCGCTCACTTGGTATACCTGTCCCTTTTAAGAGTGTCACATACTTGCAGTTTAAAATAAGGCACATGTATATAGTTTTGAAAGTACGAACATCTAAAGACCATCCATGCCATGTTTGCTTTAAATTGCAATACCGAATTCAGAGACAGATTTGTACACAATTTTACCCGAGAGGTCCTATGTCAAAACTATGTCCACTGACATCTAGGATAGAGGTCGGAGTCACCAGACACACTTTCGAAAGTGGACCATTCGAGTTCATCCATGCCATAATTGCTTTAAACTGACTCAATGGTTTGAAGGAAGATTTCAAAAACATTTTCCCATAGAGAACCATGTTATAACAATGCCCGCCGATGGCTGCAATCTTGGGTGGAGGTTGGGGTCAACCGACACATGTTTGAAAGTTGACTAAAAAGGACCATTCTTGCCATGCTTGTATGAATTTCATTTTCTAGTTTTAGCGAAGATATTTTTAAACATCTTTCCCGCAGTGTCCTATGTTAAATTACGTACATTTTGTATGTCCTTCGATGGCATCCATCTTGGATGGAGGTCAGACTAACCAGATATAAATGTGAAAGGTGACCACCTAGGTACCATCATTGCCATGTCTGCTTTGAATTGGCTTGCTGGTTTCAGATGAGAAAAATTATAACATTTTCTCATAGGCTCCTACTTTACACTACGTTCCCTAATGGCGGCAATCATGGATGGTGGTCGGGGTCACCGAAAACAATTTTGACAGCTGACCACTTTAGACCAATTTACAGTGGCTTACTGGTTTCAAAGGAGAAGATTTTTAAAATTTTAAATCGATGTCCGCTGCTGAGAGCCATTTTGGACGGAGGTTGGAGTAACTCCATATAAATTCAAAAGTTGATCACCTGATGACCATCGATGCAATGTTTGCTTTAAATTGGCTGACTTGTTTCGGAGTAGAAGATTTTTAAAACATTTTTCCCGTAGGGTTCTATGTCCTGCGGTGTCGACCATCTTGGATTTCTGATCGGCATGAAAAGAACAAATTTGAAACAGCACTACACGAGGATCATTCATTAATGTTTGCTTTTAATCTACTTACCTGTTTCAGAGGAGTTTTTATATTTTTTTTGCCCATAGGATTCTATGTTAAACCATGTCCTGCGGTGACGACCATCTTGGATTTCTAATCGGCATGAAAGAACATTCATTTTTGGCCCTGGTGGCCATGTTGGATTTTAGATTAGCACCAAATCAACAAATCTGATAGCCATTGTCCCAATGAAGATTCATGCCAAGTTTGGTTACAACTGGTGAAGCAGATTTAGAGAAAATTGAAGTTGATTTTACTGTCGAAAATATCCGTTTGTCAGCAGTAACGCTCTATCTAAAAAAACCTAATGCACGCTCGAGAGTATCGTATTAACTAAGAAATTTATACTTTTGTACGCACTTGCTGCTGGAATTTTGTCACACATGAAAGCGAAGTTTACAATGAGAAAGTTACAGTCAATTCTTTTGTCGTAAAGTTTTGACTTCAACCGTCATTCATGGTCAATTTCAAGTTGAAAGTCAAGGTACATGTATGAAGCAGACTTTTAAGTTTCCGTGGTATTTTTTATTTAAAGCTCAGTTGGATAGATGCGATCTAGACAGTCTCCAAACTTTGAATCATTTAAGAAGAGGATGTCATCTGAATAGCGAAGCATTTGGCTTAGATGTTTTTCTTAAGTCCCTGTATGAATTTACTACATACGAATAAAGGAATAAGTCGGCTAGTTGAGGAGCACAATGGTATACATTGGAATGCCGACTGCCTTCTGGAAAACGCGACCTCCCTACAAATGTTGTCAATCAAAGAGTCCCAACATTTTGGCGATAATAAAAAGTCTCGGCATACGTATTGAAACTCAGAGTTCTGTTTAAAAAAAAGTAAAGTTTTATCTCTTCCTAAAATTATATTGATATCAATTCTGTGGATCATTCTTTTTGATAAAACAAAGATTAACGTATTCCTTCAGGCTGTCTTTCAGCTCGGAATGAGGAATAGTAGTGTAAAGTGTAGAGAAGTCAAAAAGTTATAATATCGTTGCAGAACTTCGGAGATTTAGACTCTAAGCCTAAGACTTGTCGCTCTCCATTTACTCAGACTAAATAATGGCTGCAGATTTTCATGACAAAACTTCAAGGCATATCTATGACAGTGAGAATGTTTTAAATGCATAAAAAAGACACTGTTGATTACATTAAAATTTATCACATTTACAAACAAAGACGAGAGAAGTCTATGGGGAGGTGCATGGGGCGCTATATAACCCATGAAATGCATGTATGGTGACAGATTTTTCGCGTATGTCCATATAGTTAAAAATATATAAACGATGGCAACTAACAAGGAAAATGTAATTTAAATAAGATAATTCAATATTATTTTTCAGCAAAAGAACATCGTCAATGATCGAATGGTTTCTGAGAAATACATTTTTAGGGGTATATCCCTTGGGTATAATGCTGAATTTGACTAATTGTGGCATTGTAGCAGTCATTATATTTCGGATAAAAAAAAAGGAAAAAAAAAAGAAAGAAAGAAAAAAAAATTGTGGACAGTTTGACAAAAAGGATCGCTAGGGCGACATTTCTGCAAAACATTTCGGAATATTTTCCTCCGATTTTTTTTATCAATAGAGTTATTCTGATGTCTAAAATATTGTAGGTTATGGTTAATCTTATCAGTGTCACAGTTTTGTGGACTGCAAGTCCCGCGGATATCACCAGCTCAATTGCTATTACTTCGGTACTAGGCCGAAATGATACTACTTTGGAGTTATCTCCCTCATGCAAAGCTCTGTCTGTTGATGGTTTTGGCTTATTATTTCGGTCATTTTGGCTTACAAGTATGCTCGTTTTACATATTTTGATAACAGTTATGGTCTGCCAAAGTTTACGCCCCTGGTATCGATTGGGGTAATATAAATTTGAAACATCTAAATACGTACAAAATGAATTGGTAACTTTGTTATTGATACATGTACTTTTTCAAAGACGGTCGTTTGGTCAAGTTTTACAACCAAATATGCCGGTTAAACCAAGTGATATATTAAAAGCACTTTCTGTCCATTCAAACCATTTTTCAGTGTTTAACATAATTCTACGTAAAAGACATAAAAAATCTAAAATATTTTTTCTTGTCGGCGAGTGTATAAATATTAGCTCTTTCCAATATCAGTGTTTTATTTTGGTTCTGTCTGACTTTTATGAATTTGGTTTAAAAAAAGGAGACAAAAGTTTTCAAATTCCATCAAAATTTTACTCAAATGCCAGTCTATGTGCTTCAAATTAATTTATTGCAAGAAATACTACATGGAACACTTAGCAGAAATAGACGTGGACTGTTCAAAAAGATTAGGCCTTTACTGCTACTACTCTGTCTAAGCAGGAGATAAATCGAAAATCATTTTATCATCCTTCAGTCTTTCAGTCTTTCTGCAGCTGGCGAAGATTGCTGTTCTTTGTTTTCTTGGTTTTGTCTTTGCCCCTCGGTTTCGTTTTTTTTTTATTACTCCTCGAACCGCGTTCCCCCTCCGACTTTTACTTCGAAAGGACAAAAATATTTTTCTGGTGACGATTGTGCATATCACACACTAGAATTTAAAAGGCTTTTGAGAAGATGTAGAGAGTTCACAAAACGTCCAAACCAATCAGTAACTACAGGAGAAAGTAACCAAACCTCTTTGGTTCCAAATTTACAGTGTTGAAATCTGAAATGGATAACGAATAGCTCGCATGGCCCTTTGTGTCAGGTGAGCCTAAAAGTTATTAAACTTGATAGTCGACCTATCAATAAATGCATATGAAAGTAGAATCACTAAGTTATATTACTGCATGTGTAGGAAGTGACCTTTAGTGTCCGTTATAATTACGAATGTATATTATACCACGTGTTATTTCTATGTAGGTAGTCTCATCAGCCAATAATACATTAACAACAGTGGTTATGAATAATTTACCAGATATACTGTACACGGATAAATATCATTGACATTTCAGAGTATCATACGCATGAATGGCAGATCAAATTAAATATGATTTGAGAAATTAAATGTATTTTACAGTGTTAAGTCACCATTCAAAAGATCACAATTGAAATATGTGCGACCAGTTTTATTCAAACGGTACAAACAGAAGTTGGGACAACTTTGATAAAGATTCCAGAAAACTATTTCTTACTGTGTTCCTTGGAATAATGTCTGTCGTCGGAAGTTTGGGAAATGCGATTCTGATCAAATATATCGTAAAGCAAAAACGAACAACACATAAGATATTGCTTCTAGGACTAGGTGTTTCTGATTTGCTTGTCTGCAGTGTAACTGTTCCGTTCGAAATTTATGATATAAAACACGACAAAACTTTTTATTCAAACAGTGCGTGTAAACTTTTCCGTACTTTTAATTACTTGTTCATCTTTACATCAATACTGATGCTAATGTCGTTGTCACTGGATAGATTTTTACGCGTGTGCAAGTCATTGGGTGCGCAAATAGGTACCAAAACTGCAAAGATTGTGATAGTTATGCAGTTATAGCTTTTATATTTTCTTGGCCTAATTTATTGTTCTATGGAATACGTGAAACTAGTTTACCACAAGATACTGTTGGATATGACTGTACGACGGCAGAAGAATACGAATCATCAATATACACTCTGATCTATAGCATTGTTTTAGTTGTACTGTTTATATTCTTTTTTCTAACTTTAATAGTATTTTACTGCATGATTGGAATGAGAGTATTTTCGCATGTAAATTACAGGAGACATTTTATACAGATGCAGTCAAATAACCATATGAAGCTCAATCAACGAAAGTCAGAGACTAGGGAAGTAACAATTACAAAAATTACGAAAATTTCCTTCATTATTAGTACAGTTTTTGTTATAAGCTATTCGCCGATTTTAACTGTAAGTATACTGCAAGCGTTGATAGGGCGATGTTATCTTCACCCAGAATCAGTCAGTGCATTTGTCCTCAAAATATTTGAGCGTTTTTACATTTTCAATCACATTGCGAATCCATTTATATATGGGATTGTAGATGAAAATTTTAGGGCAATGGTAAACAGAGGAATAAAATACCTCATTTTTTGTCTGAATTTTAAAACAAACAGTAAACAGGATATCAATCAGAAGGACTTTGGATATTCAAATCAAAAGTGAGTCAGTTAACAATGTCTGAACAAGCTATATAGTAAATGTACATAAAATAAACTCGCACGTTTCTTTTTCTGTGACTGTACGAAAATAAAATTATTACAAGTGTTTTTATATGGAATTCCTTTATTTTCCTTTTGTTCTTTAGAGGAAAATTCATCCATAACCTTCTATACACATCGCCGAAGCTACGAAATTAGGGTCAGTCATATGAAGTTCATTGCTCCCGATTGTATGAAAAAAAAAGAAAAAAAAAGCAAGAGGCTCACAGAGTGCCTGTATCGCTCACCTGGTGTACAATAACATGTAAGTAGTGTCCAACAATTTCAATATATTTTGGAAGCTGTGGAACTCGACTATCTGATCATTTTTGCGTTTTGCAGTTTCTCTCTGTCTGTTATTGTTGTCAAAATATTAGCCAACAAGAGTTGACATGCAGAGATGTTTCGCCTGCTCCCCTCCTCTGCAAATTGGATAAACGGTGCCAACTTGTCAGACTGAAGTGTACACATTACAACGAATTTATATACCAAGTATTGTTGACCCATCATGTTTAGTAACTGAGAAACTGACATAATCATACAAACTTGACATGGTCACTGAAGCAGGACAGTGAGGTCAAGGTCATGTGACCTGTCAGACTGATATGTACACCTTAGAATGAATTCATATATACCTTGTATTGTCAATCCACCATGTCTTATTACTGAGAAACTGACATATACCATGAAAATTTGACATTTGTCACTGGAGTGCAAGGGTGAGGGTAAGGTCAGATGACAGGTATCAGACCGGCATGTACCCACCAAGAAGTATCTATAGATCAAATGTGGTGGATGTAGGTATTACAGTTGCTGAAAAATGGACTTTATCATGAAAATGCGACGCAAGTCACTCAAGTGTGAAATTGAGGTCAAAGTCAGATGAAAGGTGTCGGACTGGTATGTACCAACCAAGAAGTATTTATAGATCAAATATGGTGGATGAAGGTATCATAGTTGCTGAGAAATTGACTTCATCATGAAAAGTCGATGCAAGTCACTAAAGCATGAAATTGAGGTCAAGGTCAGGTGACAGGTGTCAGACTGGCATTTACCTATCAAGATGTCTATATATCAGATACATGTGGCAGAATATTAGGCACATTGCTAATTTGCAAATGATACTGGGATAACAACAAAACCAGTGGAAAAAGCAGGAAAAGAAGAATACAAGTGTTCCAAGTGCCAGTTCAAAACCTGTTGGCACAGTGCCCTCTTCCTTCACCGACGAAAATGTGAAGACAAGCTGATACAGTGTACACGATCAGATCGTGTGACTCTAGATTTCCAGATAATACGACCTTACGACATCATATCAAAATGAAGCATGGTGATTGAGTCATTTGTGAGCATTGCTCAAAAATTTTTACCAGCAAACAAGGCCTGACATACCACACGAAGAATATTTCAGGTGAATTCATTTTCAAGTGTCCCCATTGTGACAAAACATTTTTTTAAATAGACAACACTATATTGGCCATGTAAATATCCATCTGAATTTCAAGCCATACAGATATGAAAGATGCAAGAACTTCGCATATGGCTCAGTGCTTTCACAACATAAGGATAACTGTCCGCGGATTACAGAAGCCACAGTATACAAGTGTGATGAATGCGGAATACAGTTCAAGACCAAATCTACACATACAATGAAAGCATAGCAACATGAGACATGTGGCAAGCAATTTCAGTGTGCTGCAAGTTATTACAGACATTTGAAATCACATAATTGAACAAATTAAATAAAATTGTTTAAATTGTCCACAGGTGTCTATTCTATTATTCATCTTCTAAGTGTATACCAGCACGAACATGTGGTAAAATCTTAGACTTGTCCACTTTATAACGTTCAGCACGAATTCCTTTGCTTCCCCTTGCTGGTTAGTTTAAAGTAAAAATTGTCG
The DNA here is from genome assembly GCA_028566455.1 of Botula fusca. Classification (NCBI taxonomy): domain Eukaryota; kingdom Metazoa; phylum Mollusca; class Bivalvia; order Mytilida; family Modiolidae; genus Botula; species Botula fusca. The sequence continues at coordinate 8,746 of JAOXYH010158115.1, forward strand.
CTCTTTTCCTTTTGGGATTGGCAGTTACCCTCTCTGACTTATCGAAAGTGTTATCCCTGAAATGTTAATTTAAAGATATCTATCTATCTATCGAAGGTGTGTTCCTTTAAATGTTTATTTAAAAATAGCTATCTATCTATCCTTAAAACAGAAGACGTAAAATTTAAAATGCACTGTGACATGACGGTATGACCTTGACCTTTGACCTGTCACCATGAAAATCAATAGGCTTTCTGCTCTCAAATAAATACCTATACAAAGTTTGGTATAGCTCCACTGAAAACACAAACTGCACTGTGCCCACAAGTATAACATATGACTAAATCTGTGACATGACGGTGTGACCTGTGACATATGAACATGAAAATCGATAGGCTTTCTGCTCTCTTCATAGTTAATTCCTCTGCAAAATTTGATATAGATCAACCAAAAGTAATACTGATGCGCGGGTGCATGGACAGTTATAATATCCCTCCCGCTACTTCTTGGCGAGGAGCTAACTACTATAATTGAATGAAACATAGAAATGTTTCATCACATCGCGGTTAGATGAAGCTGAATTAAGTTGGTTTCCTTTTTATGGATTTCAGATTCTGTGATGTACAGGTATGTGTCAAATTGTTACCTTATGATAACACTCATGAGAATACTCTATTTAAACAGAGATTTGGTCTCCTTCGAGACACCTAACACAGTCATGCTGCATCATGGTCGGAACATCATATACTCTTGCAGCCGATATATGCATGTGAAACTCTCTACAATAAAATACAAAGTATACGAATGACAAAATCTATCAAGCTGTTATGTGTAGCTAGTAATAGTTGTTTTAACTAGTGGAATCAAAGTTTGTGTCTAACATGTACTATTTGACAGACAATGAGAAGAGGAAAAAGCTCTTTTAATTAATGTTAATTTCTGTTTTAGTCTTTCTCTCCCTTTTCGTAGATTGGATGCAAGTTATAGAGCAGGTAATACATGTATTTACCCTTACACTAGATCTTACAGGAGTAGTTTTCTGGAATTCACAACTGCTTGATGTGACGTGTATTATAGTTAGAATTATAAAAGTACACTTTCCTCATTTAGGCGAGTGCTGTAAAGGTCACATGCAGTGAAGATAGCTCAAAACACCTGTCCCTTTCGATCCCAGTCCTGAAAACCTCCAAACAAGTTTTCTAGATCTAATGATCCGATACTCCTTGCACTGTAAGAACCATTTGTAAATGCATATAGCCGAGATTTACGATCAATGTTTATCAGAAGACTTTCATATAGAATAATGGAAATGTCTTTCATATACTTTCCTGGAGTGGGAATTATATCAAATCGGAATTCCTTCAACAACCATTTTCGACCATCTTGTTCGTAAAGATGTCTTTGATAGCAGGAAATTCCTGCTTCGTCTTGAGACCTGTACCAGTTTCTTATAAGGCTACAAAAGTTGGTTTCATTTTCATACTCCAATGCTTTCAACATTCTGTTTGTCCAGCAGATTTACCAGAAGTGAACGATTCAAATTAGATCCATATTCTTTTCCAGATTCCACTACTTCTATCCAAGCTTTTGACTGTATTCCAGATCAAGGCATACAAGAGGAACAAACTTCTTGTACCTGTTAATAAGTGTTCCGGATAAAAAAAAATCAAGTAGCGTGAATTCAACAATAATTTTGGCTGTGCATATCAAAAAGGTGGGTTTTCAGCTCCATCAACCCTCGTTAAAGCAGAATATTCATTTCATTTTTGGTAGGAATCAGGATACTGAAAACTTGCATGAGCAGCATTTAAAAACAGTTTGGGAATTTTAGATTGAACGTTGTAGCGTTCCTTTCATGTTAGTACAAAGTGTAGATCCATCCCCATAAATTTCGGAAATCTTATTTATCAAATCTCTTTTTTTTTTTTCATACTTGATAATGACCTAATCCTTTTTTCTCTTAGTCTACTGGAGAGTGGCTATAAAAACTGTAGTATTCCCACTTTCGTTAATTTTGACATCGATTCTGCTGTTTTAATATGTTCCAAAAATTCCTTCTTTGAACAATCATGCCTTTTTCCGCATTCCGTGAAGCTCAACCATATTGCCTGTATGTCATAACTGTCAAATGAGAAACAGTGTACTTCCATATTTCTCTCCTTATTCCCTGTCATTTCATCGGGTTTCTCGTCGTCTTCTTCTGCACTACAAGAAAGATTTTCATCATCTATGGCATTACAAAAAGTGTTCTGATCCATTTCAACACCGGACACTAAAGCACCTTCATCTTCTTTGTTCATTTCATGTTGAGCAGTTACTGTATTTTGTATAACTGCTGTAGCTACTGCATCAGCTATATGTACATCTTTCTGTTCGATTTTCTTATCCACTTTTTTCCTCCAGTTTTGTAGAGTTTAAAACATACGCGTAACGCCCTTAGGTTTTCATAATGACTGGACTAATGAGCAAGTTGTAATCATTAACTGAAAAGGTGCAATCAAAAGTTTCAGTTACTTTTGAAAAGGATTTCAAACTTTCTACTTTGCCTGTCGATACCATTTTCTTCACTACTTCTTGTTTGCTGGTGTTACATGATGCTTTCCATACATCTTTAGATGCTGTAGCAAGGTCAAAATTTCGTTCCGTTCACCCCTTGTCACTAATTTGGCAAATGCTCCATCATAGCACTGGGCCACAATATTCAGACCGCTCAGAATACAAATTGTTATTACTTCATTCAGTATCTTTGAAGCTTGATCAGTGATAAAGCTGTAACCCGTGAAACCATAAGCAACAGGACAAGAATGAGGTATTTTAGGTTTAAAAAAAACAATCCAAGTCCGACAACATTACTATAAACACTTGTTTGGCTATGTCCCTGCAAAGAGAGTAGACTGAAGACAAATTTTTTTTGCAGTCATATAGTACCGATTCAAAGTTATCAACTGTTACTGTGTCAATAACATCATCATTTGTTCCTTTATGTGGTATATAAAGATCATCTGTTTAGGTTTGTACTGTGTGTCCACAGTGTTTAGCAATATACGAACCACCTTCGCATATAAGTGTGCAGTGTGTATTTATATATTTGTTTATTTCACCCTTCAACTCCCTCAAGCTAAAATGCAACGATGAAGTGCGTTTTTGACATACATCTCCGTATATATCGGTCAAAGCGTTCCACATAATGTCCCATAGCGACTGTGAAAAATAAAATTTCTATTACCGTTGTCGTTTTCTCTAACCAGCAAACTAAAAGGGCTTTATGTGCCTTCCGTACATTAAAGCTTTGAAGTACATACCGTTTAGTAGGTTTGTAATACGGAACACTTGAATTTTCAATGCATATTTTCTAAAACGGACATTGATTTCAACGGCCCTTACTGGTTTTGAATTGCATCTGAGACTTCCATCTGGACTTACGACACACAATTGTCTATTGGCTTGTTCAATGGCATAGCATCCCTCTTCATAAAATGCCAAAGATGGATAAAACGCTGGAAGACTAGCTGAAACAAGAGTTGCCATTGCATTTATTTCGTTTCTTTCACCATGTTGCAATCGCTTCTTTATTTCTTCCGTTGCCTCATGTTTCGGCTTTCCTCTTAGAAATTCAGCAAAATGTCACTGTTCCGACTTTAAAGTGTCCAATCCCCAGTCTGCATACATTGTACTACCTGGAACTCTTGTTGTTGACCTTACTTCCTTCCATTCATTGGGTCGTTGCTTTAAAAGATAGCAAAAGATAGACAATGGGATGTTATTGAAGTCCTTGGTCATTAAAACAACAAATTTGTAGTTTATCTGCAGAGACAGATCAACTTCGAAGGATAAAGAAAAAGGGCATTCCAGATACGTGAGCACCAATAAATAAAAGTTCTTTAGTTGTGGTTTGCATTCTTGTAAGTGTTACTCTTGTATCATGCAAATAAGATTTCATACTGCTAAGAAAGAATGCCATTTTCGATTCCTTCCATTTCGTTCCTACTTATCGTTTTTAGCCGATGATTTCTCTTAATGTCTTTCAAATCTCGTTGTCTGCCCCTTATAATCCTGACTATCATCTGTATCTTATTTAACATTTCATGTGTACTTGAACAATCATTGTAACAGTGTGCATCCTGACTTCTTGTTTCAGTTTTTTCCTATTCATCTGAATTTTTTTTTCTTTCGGCAAAAGTAGGAGGTCCTTCAAGCCCGAAACAGTTGACATCTCCAAATTTTCCTCCTGGATTCAGTTTCTTGAGGTCGATACTTAATCTGTATGGGGTATTTGGATTTGAGTTCTTGTCTACTGTTCTTCGTATCAATGGAACCAGTATCCCTGGTTCTGTACAAGAGTTCCTTAAAACACTGTCGTGCGACTCTTAAATTTCTCTACTGGGAATTATAAAATTTACATGAGAAGATATCTGGTAATTCCCGTGCAAACAGTCATCAGAAAGTATTAGTACTTGCCCTTGGTTCTTCAGACCTAACATAAACCTTAAGAATTTACTTTTAAACAATTGTTTTCTGGTTCTCCGGAAGGGTTTAACGACGTCACTGTATAACATTGCACATGTGTTGTCGGTGCCAAACCAAACTAAAACATCTAGAAACAACCTCTAAGCTATATTATTTAAAGGTAAGGTTCTGTTTGCCAAACACTGTATCAAAGTATCCAAGATGCGAACTTGTTTTTTTCACCAAGATATTTAAAGGCCAGTGGAAGGAACGGAAATATGTTTGATACAAAGGTGTTTTTATCTTGCTCTAGACTGTTTCAAATATGAGCACATCATCTGTCTGATATGGCTTTTCCTCATTTGATGGCTCTACAACTTGATCAAAAGGGCCATCGTCTGTCGTCTCGATCTCATCAATATCTAATCTATACCTTTTCCTTGGTGAAAAAAATCAATTCTTCGTCTATACCAGAAACAGTTGCTGAAAACTTTTCTGTATTTGGAAAAATATTCTTTCCATACTTGAATTCTTCCTCTTGTATCACTGGAAACCTTATCTTGTGAAATTTGTTTTGCCAGTGTCTTTCTTTTCAGAATTGTAATTGGTTTATCAACCTGGTTATTAATAGCATGTGAAGCGATAGACTCAAACTTTCCACATTTGAATTCATAGAATTTGCATTTGACGTTTCCCACGTCATCTGTTGCCTATAAAATGGAAAATTTCTGTGAGCGACAATGTCTAACCCCATTTGTTTTAATATGTACACAGTTTTAACAACAACCATCTGTATAATGAGACGGATCAGACATGTAATTCTATTGAAATTTATATATTCGAACTTCGAATTTTGCTTTTCTATATATTTATGACCTTGTTAATAAGAAAAAAAGTAGCAATGTTGAAATGTTAATAAATAAAAACATCGAGTTGATAAATAAAAATATAAAAATATAGCAGATCACAGAAGATTGTAATGTTGTTACAAATGCATTTCCTGATCATTTATGATTGTAATCGTTCAATTTCTGCTAACGGTTTTTATGATCTAACGTGACATAATTTCAGGTTTTATACAGGTAACAATTTATCGAAGACAACTTCTATGTATATATTAATTTCTATTGTTTCATGTAAAATAAGTATATACTAAGCAATTAATTTTATACAAAACAAAACAAAGTAGTTAGTTTTGCTTTGTATAGACTTATTACGTATGAAACAATAGGAATTAATTTTCCAGTATACATAAAAGTTTTCTTTGATAAATTTTTATCTGTTTAAAACATGAAATAATGTCGCGTTAGATCTTAGATATAGTTTGTTTTGCTATATATATATATCTTCGCACTTTGTATAGAGTGTTTGCTGGGAAACGAACTTAATCGTGAAAAATGTGACACAAGTCACTCAAGCGTTAATTTGAGGCCAAGTCAGGTGTTAGGTATCAGACTGGCATGTACCCATCAGGAAGAATCTATACACCAAATATGATGGTCTAGATATTACAGTTATTGAGAAATGGACGAATCACGAAAATGTGTAAAGGTCATATGGCATGTAAATGGCTGGAAATTTCATATCATAAGGTATCTGTGGACCAGATATGTTATGTCTAGGCATTATAGTTTCAGAGTTATAAAAATGTAATAAACGTTTACGCCGCCGCCGTCGCCGGAAAGTAATCCTTATGTCTCGCGAACTGTATAACATTTTATGTATATAACGATTTCTGCTGGTTAAATGTATAATGTATAAACCGGATTCTGTTGGTTAATGCTACCCCTGAACTGTATAATGCTTAAACGGGTTTTTTGTTCGTAAAATGCTTTACGTGAACTCTTCTGATAAAATACTATGCATTAATTGTATAATGTATTAATAAGGGTTCTGCTGGTACAATTCTACCCCTGAACTATATGTTTAAGACGGGCACGCATTTAAAATGCTACACATGAACTATATAATGCATGACAAGGCTTTTGCTGGTAAAATGATACACATGAGCTGTACAATGCATAAAACGGGTTCTGTTTGTAAAATACTACACATGAACTGTATACTGTATACGGAATAAAACGGGTTCAGTTCGTAATATGCTACTCGTGAACTGTATAATGCCATCATTTTACTGAAAGATCATTCTAGAAGCATAGTGTCTTTCAGACTTATGTCGAACTTTCAGATTTGCATTGTTTAAATTTTATAGCAGAAATAAACTCTATACACACATGTCGCAATAAACTATATACAGGAATGTCGTAATAACTGTATACAGCTATGTCGCAATAAACGTTATACACCTATGTCGCAATAAACTTTATACACCTATGTTTCAATAAACTGTATATACCTATGTCGCAATAAACTCTTTACAGCTATGCCGCAATAGACTTTATAAACTGATGTCGCAATAAACTGTATACACAAATGCCGCAATAAACTGTATACAGCTATGTCGCAATAATCTTTATACACGTATGTTTCAATAAACTGTATACACTTATGTCGCAATAAACTATATCGCAATAAACTTTCTATGATGATAATTTTGATACATCAGATGAGCATTTCGACAAATCGTGTTGCTTTGGTCATGCTCAGAGTCTAAACTTTGGAACCCACAGTCGTAACCAAACATATGAAAGGGCAGAACTAAATGTCGAAATTGCCGAAAAGTGCATGCCAAATATCTACAGACAGAGCTATGTAAATGAAGCGTCAATTAAGATGGACACAATTTTTGTTTCTAAGGCACATGAGAGATCTCAGTGGGGTTGCTTTCATTTTTGCTTGCCGGCGACGCATGTCAATAAAGGTGAGACATATGATTTGCTTTCCGGCATCGACGAATTACTTTGAAACTAACAGAACATTTTTGTCAATAGATACCTTATGATATAAACTTTTCATCCATTTACATGCTGTATGCATTTCCATGGTTCATTGACTTTGAAATAATTTGTAAAATTTGCGTCACATTTTCTTAATAAAAATCAGTTTCTAAGTAACTGTATAATCTAAACCCATCATATTAGGCCTATAGATACTTCTCGTTGGGTATATGCCAGATTTACACCTGTTACCTGACCTTGACCTCAATTTCATGCTTGAGTAACTTGCATTACATTTTCATGATTAAATTCATTTCTCAGTAACAGTAATCATACAATCACCAAATTTGATTTATAAATACTTCTTGGTGGGTACATGCCAGGCTGATACCTGTCACCTGACCTTGACCTCAGTATCACGCTTGAGTGACTTGCGTCACATTTTCATGATTAAGTCCATTTCTCAGCAACAGTAATACATAGAAACACCATA
>JAOXYH010158116.1:0-10033 GCA_028566455.1 Botula fusca
TCAAACGACAACGAAATAAAATGGCTTAGGGTCGGCGCTCAGATTAGGGTCGGTCGGGTAACCGTAAACAGACATATTTTTTTTTTGGCCTTAATTTAGTGTTTGGAATACAATGTTGTAAATAGTTTTACTATAACATCCCCTATAATATTTTTTCTTGTTTTTTTAGGTGAAGAAATGAAAGAAGATATATTGGATACTATGAATAAAGATTTTGAAAAGATCACTGAATGGCAAGCGCACATAGTGAGAACCTGCAATCAAGAAGAGAACCGTCTTCAGTTATTAGAATCTCTTGAATCACAACAGCTCCTGATTATTATGGATTGGGCAATGAAGTTCATGCCATCATTATTCCGGGAAAAGCAGTCGGACTTCTTCGGACAAAAAGGAATGAGCTGGCACATTGCAGTTGCAATTTTCAGAGCAGAGGATGGATCTTTGAAGGTAAAAATATATTTCGGTTGCTTTCGTGAGATCACACGCATTAGCATTGATTCTTTGTACGCATATAAGAGGTCATTTGAGTTAGTCTCAATAAAAGTCTCAATAAAGTAGACAACAAAGTCCGGAGTAGCAAAAATTTTGCTGCCTTGTGCTGTGGAGTTTATGGATGGCAACAACCATTCTGATATATATAAATTATCATGTTTTCTGCATAGTGATATCATGAATTATCACATATTTTGTAGTAATATGTACAATTTTGCATGTTTGATATGGCAAGCCTTGTTTCTGACTGGGAAACGTGAACCCTCGGGTGGAGTTGTCCCATCTCACGTGTTAGAACATGACTGATTATTATTATAATCATTACATGTCATTTTCCACATCGGCCCTGGTATCAGCCTCAGGCTATGCCTTCGGGCTTGATATGAGAGTCTTGGGCTGACACCAGTAGTACCGATATGGAAAATGTCATGTAGTAATCTATAGTATATCAACTGTGAGCCACAATATAAAGCATTTTAGGTGAGTGAGCAGTTGATATTTCAGGAAATCATTATGCAGAAAATCTTATTTATTTACTGATTTATCGGATTTGTTTTGAAGGATTTCCTTGTCAAACTCTGAGTGTTTTTGATGATTTTCAAGCTTTCTGGAAGTAGCTGTGATAACGTCACCTCGCTATTGTAACATCGATGAGAACTCCTTCTCTCACATTGTCACATTCATCACATTTGTGATACAGGATTTTCTTTATAGATGAACAAGATGAGATCAGCAGAGGGGAATCTGATAAGACAAGCTGTTTTTATTTGCAGTATGTTAAACTATCAGATAAACAATATACTTTTCTCCTTTTTTTGACCATCAAATAAGACAAATTAGTTGGAGGTGTCTCATGCTATCTGTGGATGGCCTTATTATTTATAATAGGTCAGTTATGAAGTTACTACATGCATAAGTGATATGCATATAAAACTTGTTAATCTAGTAGCCTGATTTTTACACGTTTGTGAATAAATAATTATGTCCCTTTTTGCATGCTTGTTTTATTTTACAGCACAGAACATACACCCATCTGTTTGGTATGGTAAGACAGGATTGGTTTTCAGTTGCCTCAGCACTAGAGCATACATTGAACACTGTGAGAACACAGATGCCACAAATCACTGAAGTATTCTTACGCAGCGATAACGCTGGCTGTTACCACTGCGGGTGTCTGTGGTTGTGTTTACATGGAATAAGCCAAACCACAGGTAATACACACATGATATATACAGTGAAATCTGTCTAAACTGAACACAGATTAAAATGGAAACTGTACAATGTCCATTAAATTTTAACACAATGATCCTTGCTACAAAATAAAGATTGGAATTGAAATGGAGGGTCTATCCCCACCTGTTTGGGAAAAAGAGGCCCAAAGGGGTTGAAAATCATATTTTCATACTTTGGGGTATGACGCATTCTTTTTTGTTTGATTTGGATGCAGTTTTTTCTTTAGATCCTTTATGAAAAGTAGTGCCAACAGATTTGACATAGGTTTTACCGTTTCCAAGTTACGAGGAGTCAAAAGGAGTCAGCATCCTAAAAACGTAAACTTTTTTATTTCAAGTTTGGGGCCTACAGTTTTGACAAAATACTGTATTTTTAGTTCGAAGAACATATGATATTTGAGGTACGTTCGTATTTGACGCTTAATGTCACATATCTAACGTCACAAGTAATTCTTGATTGGTCACAATTGAAAAGGCAGCATCATAAGTGAAAAACACTGTTCCATAGATACACCTGGGTATATGGGTTTTGTAACGACATTTCATTGACCAATCACAATCCGAGGATTCTACCAAGCCGTGGATAAAATTAATAGGCTCAGTCTGTCTGTCTATCCATCTGTCTGTCCATCTTACTTTTATGTTTATGCGATTACTTGAGTAGATCATGTTTGATTTGAAAAATTTCTTGCATATGGCTTACAATTATCATTATCTTGGATGAGTTTTTTATACGCCCATCTTTGACGGACGTATTATGGTATGACGTTGTCCGTTTGTCGTGCCGTCCGTCCGTATGTTAACATATTGTATGATAACTTAAGTTTGCTTTCACGGATCCTTTTGATATTTAAACATGTTGTTGGGATTGATGATTGTAGGTTACCTTTCGATTTTGACGATTTTCACTTTTGCCGTTCTAGAGTTATGGGACTTTATATATTGAAAAATAGGCCAATTTTCAATACGTCGTACAATAACTTGAAATAATTCTTATATAGAAATATTTCAAGATTTGTTTTTTTTTTTTGGTTTTGGGTTTTGGGGGGGATTGTACTTTTTTGTTTAAAAATCACTGATTTTGAGAATTGAGTCTAGTTTACAATAGCGGTAAAATACCGAGAGTTCCCTGTTAAACAAAATCCGATATTTTACATGTGAAAGAACAGGAAGTGACGTTGCAATCAACGTCGTCAACGACTTTGCTATACAAGCAGCAATGCGGAATGACATAAAACATAATCTGTCTGTTTTTACTGTTATAATGGGAAATGATCAATGTAATAAACAGTATAACTACTTATTGGAATTTTATAACGGTCGTTTACAACTCGTGACCGAACAACTCTTGTAAATCACTCGTACTGGAAGCGCCCTCATGATTTAGTGTGTAGTTGGGTTGTGCATTGTAGAACGACGGTATTCGAATTCCAGATGTAGTTATACTATAATTATTTGGATGGACGAGTTCTTGTATAATAGACACATGTAAAATTCAACCTGAAATGCATCCAACCCATTAATATAAAAGTACCTCAACAGTAATTTATATTCATTTTTATTACAGGTATGAACATTCTACGTTACGACTTTAGTGAGGCCCAAAGTGGTAAAAGTATTTGTGATGCCAAAATTGCACACATGCGCTCAAAAATGCGCATCTTTGTATCATCAGGTAATAATATCACCACCCCTTTTGATATGGAAGAAGCTATTACTAGAGGAACCGGTGTCACAGGATGTCAGTGTGCAGTTGTTGAACTAGATTCCACAAAACAGACCATGAATAGTCATAAATTTAAAGGCGTTACAAACAAACAATCTATTTTTTGATGGAGATGAGATTGTAGTCTGACAGGCATACAACATTGGAATTGGTACCAAGATTAAGAGAAGTTCAGTTCTTAAAACTGAACAGACAGATACAGGACTTGTTATATTGTCAGATTTCAAAGAACCTCATCATACTGTTGGAATTGTGACAGGGAGTAAGAGAATGACAGACACTGACATTTCAGGAAATGAAGAACAGCCTGTATTCTACTGCACTGAGCTTGGCTGTACCATGCAGTTTTCATCCTATGCTGCTCTTCAGGATCATACCAACCTAGATCGTCATTCAGCAGAGAAGATGTCCACCTATGATAAAATTAGGCATCGTTGGGTAGCAACATGTCAGGCAAATCTTGCTACTTCAAAGGAAATCTTGAGGTCAACATGTGCTGGAGTCGAAGAGCAGGATGATTTAGGAAATGATTCCACTGAATATGGATGGGCGTTAAAGAGAGAAAGAAAGTTTAATCGCTTTAGTGTTAAAGTCAAAGAGTTTTTACAAAGAGTGTACAAGGAAGGAGAGGAATCAGGAAGGAAAGCAAACCCAGCAGAAGTGTCAAGAGAAATGAAGTCCTTACGCAATGAAGATGGTAAAAAAAGGATCTTTAGTCGGGATGAATGGCTTCAGCCCTCTCAAATAAACTCGTACTTTGCAAGACTCTCCATCCTTGCAAGAAATCATTCAAGCAACACGGCAGACATGGAAAATGAAGATGAAGATCTTAACACCATTGTTCAAGCAATAGAGGAACAAGAAATTAGGAACCTTGTCACATCTGCAATTCTAAATGAATGAGAATACCAGTTCTGATTTTTAGCTCTCCTGACCTAAAGCTTTTGCTACCACTGAGCCTTTGTTGTCTACTATAATTGTCCATACGTCTGTTGTTGTTAGCTGTTCGTATTTTAATTTTCTCCTCTGAAACCGGTGGACCAATTTGAAGCAAACTAGGCAGGAATGGTCCTTTTTCAAAATTGTGTTAGACAGACCTGCCTGCTATCCAAGATAGCCGCTGTTACTAAAAATAGAAAATTTGGTAAAAAAATCAGTTTTAAAAAAATCTTCTCTGAAACTATGTGGCCAATATTGGAACCAAACTTTGATGAAATGGTCTTTAGGTGATCCCCTTTTAGAATTATGTCCAACAACCTAGGTTGCCAACCAAGGTGGCCGCCGTTACTTAAATTGATTAATAAAAAAAACGATTAAAAAGCTTCTTATCTGATCTGAAATTACGGGTCCTTTGATAGTCCTATCAAAATTGTGTTGGATGACCCACCACCAACTAAGGTGGCCGACATCACTTAAAATAGATAATTTGGCAAAAAATCAATTGAAAATCTTCTTCTCTGAAACTACTGGGCAACTTAAGACCAAACTTTGTTGTTATGATCCCCTTACAAAATTTTGTCGGATGACCCCACTACCAACAAGGATGGCCACCATTACTGAAAATAGAACTTAATGCAAACATAGGCTTGTGACATATCATAAGACTCAAAATGGACAGTGCTGTTGGGCTGTGATGTCAGTTCTTCATTATAGCATCCAGAATGCAGTTTTCCCTAAATTGCTGCCATTACTAAATATGGAACTAAATGCAAACATAGGCTTTTGACATATCATATGACTTGAAATGGGAAGTGCTTTTTAGGACAAAGATGTCAGTTGATTCATGTAGCATCCTGGTAGCAGTATTTTTCCAAAATAACTGCTGTTACTAAAATAGGTATTAATTTAAGTTTCTGACACATCATAAGACTTCACATGGGAAGTGCTGTTGAATCATGATGTTAGTTACTTGTTTTAGCAGTAGAAAGTAGCAGTCAAAACTGCTTTATTTGAAGACGGAATGGCTTAAATTTGAAGAGACATTCAGCATGCAGAATATATAAATGACCTTATTTTAAGTGTCAGGTGAGCGATACATTCTCGTCTGAGCCACGTAGTGCAGTGTAAAGATCTGTGCACATTCTAGTTTAACAGTAACTCATCAGATTATGAAATACAAGTACAACTTTTCAAATATGTAATTTTCAAACTTTTAAGAACTGGAGTTTTTAGATGGCATAGATTCATCAGTGTTGTAGATGGCTCTATGTGAAAATATACTGTTGAATTTTAGGTGCATGAAAGAGAATATATAACAATTATATTAGTGACCGCGTCTGACAAAATGGGCCCAGATGCGGTAAAAACGTTATCGAGATAAAACGTCTTAAAGATGACGTCGCCGATTTCGAGCACCTGTAGCAATTAAATTAAATTAAATTCTCTCTTTCTAAAACAAACAAGAACGTATTTATTGAGTAGAATAAGTTTTAACCAACTTTGCAATAAATTAAATATTTCCAACGAAGAATTAACGATGGAAATAGTGAACCAGTTTTATTTAATTCTCTCCCCTAAATTATTACGGAAATGGCGCGATTCAGGAAAGTGAGAAGTTTGTTTGTTTATCAAGCTGTTATGAAGTGACATGTATCTTCTAATATGAAATGAGCCAGGACAGTTTAATGTCCGTATGTAGTAGTTTACCATCTAACACTGCAGAAAGTCAGGATGACGATTTTTTAGAAGAACTTCATGAAGTTGACGAACTTTACTTTTCTGTTCACGAACAATCAAATTTTGAAAATAATCATGATTCTGACAGTAATGAACAAAGTGATAACTTCGAGTCTGATGAAGAAGAAGAAGAACATATATATCTTGATCCTTCAAATGAGGATAATGCTGAATATATAACTCAAGCTCGTTTCCGAAACGAAACTTGTGGGTGCAAAGAGTTTTATGGTGATCCTTGCAGCAAGGTAATTGACTTTGATAGTGCTATTGAATTTCGAGAGCATTGTAAAGAACTTTCAAAAGATGAGCTGGACATTGTAATTAAGGCTGAACTTTTTGCCCATAGACGTTCTGGTTCTCATACACAGGCTAAAAAACACAAGATAAAAGACAGAGAGAGACCCTATCAGGAATATTTTTTTAATGGGAAAAGAGTATGTAGGCAGACTTTTTGTTTTACACATGGTATTGAAAAGAAAAAATTGTTGGCAATTGCAAGATCCCTAGATAAAGATGGACTTTCTGCTCGGGTTCACGGTGGGACTGGAAAGCCCAGTAAACATGCATTAGGCTTCATTGACCGAGAGCGCATAGACATTTTTATGTAAATATGCTACAGACAATGCCCTGCCATTGCCAGGTCGCTTACCTAACTTCAAAAAGTCTCACGTGTTGCTATTGCCATCAGACAAATCAGCAACTGATATTCACAGCCATTATGAAGTAATAGCAAAGGAACTGAACTACAGGAGTGTAAGTGTACGTACATTTCAAAGGCTTTGGAATGACCTGTGTCCACACATTGTTGTTGCAAAACCATGTACGGATATATGTGCAAAATGTCAGGATTTTGCAGAAAAGATATCAAAAAGTGGAAGTCTGTCTGAAGAAGAAAAAACTGACTTGCTACAACAGTATAATGATCATGTTACACTGGCAAAGGAACAAAGGGATTTTTACAGACAACAGTGCCGGAAGAGTAGACAGAATTACTTAAGTCTTCCTGATGATTTGAATAAACAAGGTATAATGAAACCTAAATGCATAAAAAGAAATAAGTTGTATTAAAAAATGTATGTACTGTACTCCATTTGTATTATTCACGTAAACATTGTAAAAGTAATAACAAAATACTAAACTCCAAGGCATATTTGAAAAGGGAAGTCCGTTAAAACAGACAAAAGTGAGGTTAATTGCTTGACTATACATTGAACGGATGGAATTCAAGTTACATTGTACAACTGTCATACTGACTTGGTACAGACATGATGCTATACATGTAAATCTGTGTCTTGTACACTGTATATGGAATTATTTTTCTACCATGCCAATGATTATACAGACTTTGCCATCTGTACATGTATTTTAAACATAAAATAGCACTAAACACATTGTTCCACCTTAATATCATTAAACCTTGACATGCTCAATGTACAAAAATTTTTAATAATTGTACATTGAGCATGTCAAGGTTTAATGATAAGATGGAACAAACACTGTTATACTGTTACACAATAACATACATGTATGAGCTTAAAACTATGTGTACATGTACATATACATTGTGTATGTGCTATGGAAATGGCTTCAAAACAGATACATTTGTATATGAAAATAAACTAAATATAGTTGGGAGACCAGTACATGTATATTTAACAACTATGGATTTTTTTACTTGGTTTACTGTTTATCTGTTGTATACAAGTACTAATTTAATGCAGTAATTTTCAATACTTTGTGATATTTTTTTTTTTCATAAAACTATAGATGTGAATTTAATGTGAAATTTAAATTGCAGGCAATAACCAGCCAAATTCATTAGAAATGGAGATGCATTATTCATGGGATTATGCCCAACAGGTTCATTATCCTCATCATGCCCAACAAGTTGGCCCCATCTATTTTAGAACTCCCAGGAAATGTAGTGTGTTTGGAGTGTGTTCAGAAGCTTCAGGTATGTTTAATAATTAATGAAATTACAATGGCATGCAGTAAATAGGGCTTTGATATTGTCTTTTAAAAAAACAGAAAACAAAAACATATATAACATACAACATGTACAAACAGTATGTGTATTAAATATGTATGTAAATATACATATTTACATGGTACACCTTTGCATTTTTCAACTTGCATATTTTTACATGTCAACTTTGTACAATGTAGGTAGATGTTGATATGTACAATGTACATGTGTATATTCTTACAAAGTTTTAATAGTTGAGTATATGTACTTGTATTAAATATACTAACACAGTGCTTGTATTACATCCAGATTCTTTTTTTTCACTTAATGTAATTTGCTGTTGATTTTACATACATGTATATGCACAGCCACCTTTTTTGTTCTGCAAAATTTGCAAAAATATCTCATTCTGTTGTCTTGCAAAAGTAATTCATGTGTTTTAGTGTGTATAAATACATCATGTTTTATATGTTTTGTATGTTATGGTAATGCAAATTTTGTTTTGCAGGTAAACAAACCTTCTACTTGATTGATGAGGCTGAAAGTCCAGGAAAGGGAGCCAACAGTGTCACAAGCATGGTTCACCACTATTTCCAGTGGTACGGATATGGTGAGACTGATGCAACAATTCATTTTGACAACTGTCAGGGCCAGAACAAAAACAACATAGTACTATGGTATGCCCTTTGGAGAGTAATGACAGGTACTGATTGAAATATATATGTATTACTGTAGACTTCTATGATATTCTGTTGTTCAGTAGGCAGGGGTACCGTTATTTTACAGGAGCCATCTACATATGGTCTAGTGTTTTCTTTATTTTTCTCCAAGTTAACAGCTTAAGATGTTTAAAAATAAAAGGGATCATGTAAACATAAAAGGCATGGCCACAAGAGGAAGAAAACTACATATTTTCTGCAATTTGCTATCATTAATGTCATTTCTGTTTAAGAGAGTTCATCTTTAATACACATTTCTTTTAACACTGAACTGAAAATCAAACTTACTGCATAATTGAAATTGGGGAAATGCAGGGAAAGCAATTTTTAAAATTATATTTGTTATAATTTTATTTTATGTATTTTACAGGTTTACATAAAACAGTTCAATACAGTATGATGATAGCTGGACACACTAAATTTGACCCAGATTGGCATTTTGGGGTATGGAAAGTGAAATGGAGAAATTCCAGAGCTGAGAATATGCATGATGTAGGTTTTGTAGAAAAACAATATTTATTTAGTAAAAAATTACACCATTCACACCTGCATATTTTGAGATTCATTTTAATGAAATAAGCAACCGCTGTGAAAACACCAAAGACAGCAATGAATAAATGTTGGTCATCTTAGTAAATTGCAAAACTGTTAATGAATCCAAAATGTTTTGCCTTTGATGCTGTCAAACTTAGTCATGAAGCAAAGATTTTCATGTGCTAAATTAAACATTTTTTACTGAGGAGCATTTTTTTATTTTGCTTTCATAATTGAAATTAAAAACTACCATTGAAGTTCTGATACATGTACCTTCTATAATTTGAACACTGTCAATTATTCAATTTTGAAATTGATATTTTGTTTATAGCTTGTTTTATCAAAAGTGCAAATATTTCTTAAGTTTAAATACAAAGGGACTCAAAATTAGTAAATAATGTATTAAGATATCTGTCAAAACCACGTTTTGACTGCATTTTTTTTATTTTAGATTGTCTTATTACTGTATGTGTTATTTATCGATCGTCCTTTAAATATCCTTTACAATACCTCAATTATCGGACTGTAACGAAAACTTTCCTTTTAAATTACTTTCTATTGTGACATCAGTTAACAATTGTCACCAGTAGACTCAACAGGTTTTTCTGTCTGGGGAGATGTCTGGAAATTTTACATAGGGTGGACATGACACTGGCTTTCTATGGTAAGTTACAGTTTTATTTACTTA
>JAOXYH010158225.1:0-10032 GCA_028566455.1 Botula fusca
ACAATGTATGACACTCTCTAAAGTCCAGGTATACCGGTACCAGGTGAGCGATACAGGCTCAGGTGAGCCTCTAGTTTTTCTTGCGATGCCTTTTTTGTGCTTCTTCTAAACAGTTCATACCTTTATCATATATGACTGTTGACAATATTTTTTTATTTGCGAAAAACGAAAACACTATTTCCATTAAAAATAATAAAAGGGCTTCAGTGAAATGTCTCGCACATAAGAGATTGAATATGATACCTATATGACTACAATAATGTTATCAGTATATATACATATCAAGATATCATGTTGAACTATAGGTTATTATTCAGTAGACTTTTAATGTCAAATTAGGCACCGGACTATTTCGTTTGCATATTTAATCTATTTTTCATTGATCTTCTATCTACTTTTAATATATTGTACTGTCTTGTAACTTTGTCTCTCAACTATTTGAACTATTGACTATCTAATGTAAAATTTCGGACTAGTGGGACACTTGACGTCAAATGTGAAAATTGAAATGGAATTCAAGTTTGAATCCAGATAAGGATAAAAACTAGCTAACTATCTAATTAATTTTGGCATACAGAGTATGCTCTTTTTTATAAATTTTTGGTAACAGTTACAGTCTTCTTAACTTTGGGCCCCTACCATCGCTGACGAGTGATAAAATTACGAAATGTACACATCTGATACATCAAAATCACATATAAATAATCAATACTTTGATATCAAAGGAGTGGGGCAACGAAGGGCAAATTTCGGCCCTGAGTATGTAATATTGAGCTATGATATATGTTGAGGACTTCTTAAGACATTTACTTTTAAAAATAAAAACAATTTATGGGTTTAGTGTTTATCCATCATAATGAAAACGCCTTCAAAAGTAACCCCTTTTCACGATTTTGCCTATATTTTGCTAATTTTGCAGAAAATTGGGGAAAAAATTGATTTGTGCTGATATGAGCGCGATTGTGATACCATAGTAACGCCACTAATTAATTCTTTTTGTCAAAACTTGCCATTTTTGTGTTTCAAAACATCTAGTGTACAAAATTAAGATTACTGTGACCATTATTATAGGGCTATATATTGGCTTTTTGCTCAGTTTTCAGGTGCGTTACATTTAAGGACCATCCTTCGAGATATGACAATGATTTCTTTTCGTTTTAAAATTTTTCAAATATAAAATGTTTTACATATAGTATGAACTATATGAACGAGACTTATACTTACAAATAGTTAAAGCAATATAAAACTAGGATAAAGTGCAAATGTAAATACTGGCGAAGTAATGCTTCATTAACTTTCAATCAAACCATTAATGTTGCTATGAAGTTCTAAAATTCACTGGAAAACTTTCAGTTTTTACATTTTAATTTATTGCAAAATTGTATAGGTGTAGTATACATAATTGTCATAACTAGGTATAATTAAGGCTGTCAATATGATCTAATGAAAAAATATCGTAAATTTTATGAATTAAGTACGTAGTTTCTTTGTTATTGGTGTTCTTATAATTAATTCATGTGATTATATCATTTCATCTTCTATGTTCTTATATCATTTCATCTTCTAAAGGATTGTCCGTATTGCTCTACAAAAATTTATATAGCTATTCTTATTGCAATCGGGTTTTGGTTGCTGCTGGCCCATCACCTTTTCATATAGTTTCGCATACATGGCTTAAGGTCAGGCCAATTTTGCACCTGCCATCCTCCTGTCAGTGTAAACTTTTCATGAAGAAGTTTTCTTCCCTAACATCACTTTAATTCAATTTCAACCGAACTTGGGCACACGTTCCTTAATTGGTCACCTTTAAATTTTTTTATCCGGCCGCCCCATATAAAGATTTACACTGTTAGTGAACAATAAATATCTTCAAACTGACAATGCAACTTTATTGTAAAGGTTTAATGCATGATTATGAGACCTTTAACACATATTTTGCGGGTCTATTGGTACTCGAAATTTTTTGCCAATGCACATTAGGCATTATTCAAAATAAATCTTATCATTTTAAACTAAACTTGGTCAGAATTCTCCATGAGTAGTTCCTTTTCAACATTACTTCCGGGAATACTGCCATCTATCCAAAACGACCGTTGTAGAAAATGTTTCAAGCGGCAAACACAGCTTTAGTTTGAGCTATAAATGACTTGGAAATGAACGGCAGATCCATGATTGTGAGTCGTTAAACACGTGCAACAATATAGATGTGTTGTTAGGTTCCACTTACAGCAGGTGAAGTTCGATTTTGACAGATTTCACTTTTGACATTCCTGAGTTGTGACCGATTGTAATGTTTGCTGAACCTGTACAGGTCTGTTGGAGCAAGGGTATCCGCGTTAGATGGACACATTTTTCTTTGTTGCTAGTTTTATTTATTTAATCTAAGTTTGTACGTCTGAAATACCTGTGATAAAAGACAAAATTACATCAAAGTTCAAGGCAAGAGGTTTTTTTTTTTTGCGCCAGACGCGCTTTTCGTCTATAGAAGACTCACCAGTGACGCTCTTATCCAAAAATATGCAAACCCAAAATCAATTCAGAAGTTGAAGAGTTTATAAACCCAAAATATAACGAAAAAGGCCAAAATAAGACACTAAGGAATTAATGTGCCTTGGAGTAGAAAAACCTCAGTGTATTCAAAAATTCAACAATTATTTTGAGCTATAAATGACTTGGACATGAATGGCAGATCCATTATTGTGAATTTTTAAACACGTGCAACAATACAGATGTGTTGTTAGGTTCCACTTACGACAGGTCAAGTTCAATTTTGACAGATTTCACTGAAAATTTCACAGAAATTCATCGAGCAATAAAATGCCTGGTCACCAACATAAAGAGAGAATTAGCAGGACCATATCAAATCATATGACAAATGAAAAGAACTTCGTCGAATTACTGTTTTTCGGTACTGCGCCTTTGCATTGTAAATAACTTGGGTTGCTAACATCAACTCTTCAGGACACTACATTGTATAACTCCCGACGTTTATCTTTCTTCTTGGAATTTATCATTTTAAAATTTATCGAACCGAATGTATGTACAAATTCATGTCATAACTCCAGTGGAGAGCATCATATTTAAGACGCATTGCCTAAATGTCATATCTGATGTACACGTGCGCTATTATGTCACTTTCAGTTGGCGCGGTCCTATTTTGAAAAGACTACTCTTTCCGTATAGGCCTTGACAAAAGACGAAAATCTGGTCACTCATCATTTTTTTTCCCATTTTACCTTGTACTTTGTTAATGTATATTCGTTTATATGAACAAATTCGATGAGTTATGAAGAAGACAGTACGGTGTTGACCATATGAAATCAAGAGGTGTGCAATAAGAACACCGTGTATTTCACGCCTCAGATGGTCGTACGTCATGGTAAGTTGAATGACAGTTTGAAATTGAGGTCACCATTGGCCTTCAATGATAAACTTTAGTTCAAACCTTGCAGCAGGCTCTAAATGCCCCAGCCCCTAAAAAGAATTTTATATATATATTATCCAGAGTGTTTTCCCGGATCATCTGGTTCATTCTCATTCCATCTCTCAAGGATTAATATTGCATAGTTTGAAAATATACTTTTAATTGCTAAAGTAGATCGATTCAATAATAAAACTTATCTAGTGAAAATGGAAACTTTTTTTACGTTGTTCATGATTGAATCGAATATCAATTGTAACAAAGACTGGAATGTTTAATTTGAGCTTTGTAGAGGCAGATAACGGGCACAACGAAATTAGGTTTTATTTGTTCAATATTAAACGCTTTATGTCGATAATGAACTTCTGAAATACATTTAAATTTATTATTTTTGTTTGTTTTACTCAGCCCACACCAGATATTGTATTCATGTTAAAACAAACATGAAAGTGTGTCCAGTTCAATATGTTTTGGAACACTGGCACGAATATTTATATCATAGTAACCACAGCTCTGGTTGTGTTGGGTATGTTTCGTCATTGTGAAAAAGTCGGATAAAATGCTTATGATGAAAAACTATGAACAAAAATGAAATAGACGTATATTCCTATTATGTAAATTCTTGTTGCAGATGGGGTCCCTGCCGATAATTCTTTCACTATTTTGTACGTTTTGTTGTAAATTCTAGGTATTGGTATTTTAGTTATATTCTGTTATCTTGAATAAATATTGCAACAAATTCTGTTTCATGACCATCTCGTTATGTATGGTAAATAATGCCAACATTTTGTGTTTAAAACAGTGGTTGATCGAGTGGCATTCGAGAGCAAAAGCTTGGGAATCCAAATAACAGCAGAAGTAAAGGAGCACCGATAGGCAAAAGATGCCAAAAGTAATGTAAAATCTTCTAATGACACCTGAACGATGAGGGTTAACATTTATTTTATTTAAAGAATACTGAATTTGGAAATGTATCATAAGATTACTTGGTTGGTGATATCCTGGAGGACTTGTAGTCACGTCCACCAGATGTCGCTTGTAGGAAGCGATCCATATGATACTGATACCAAAGATGAATGAATAAATAAATTAATTAAATCAATCATTCATAAAAAAAATATACCAAAGATCGAAAAAGTGATACATTTACCAAATCTAGTTAAGGACACCTTTGAGTTTTTATCGGCGCAAAAAAATCCACATTTTAATCATGGTATGTACCACACGATTCCACGTCAACACCACACCGATTGGTGCTATTCTTTAGGGACTTGTGGCGTGGATCCAGTGGTTGTAGAAACTGATATTAATTTTAGGCATCAGACGTCCGTTTCAAGTATTGACATTCAAAACAGATACATATGTAGGGTTTCCTCAGTAAAGCTCTAAATCTGGGATTGGTCCCAGTCTAAATATGCTAAAAAACGGTCATTTAATTCAGTTTATTTTGTTCAATATTTTGAATTATCATTAAAAATCCCTTTTCTCTTATCAATATAGATTTCAGGGTTTAAACCTTTACTTTTATTGATTAGATATTAACCTATTGAAAGAATTATTGGGACATTTGAATACGAAACTACGCTTAGAATTAAACATGTAAAGCCATGTGTTTCGGTAAACATTTTGCGTTGGTCGTGGCTGATTGAACGAACATTCATTTAGTGGTTTAAATTTATTCAGATGCAAATTTTTATTTTTTACCTTTTTATAGTATATTGAATCGAAAATATTTCGAATTTAAAGTTGGTTACCGGACGTATCAATGCATTTATATAGTTATTTAAATAGTGCAAGTGAATTTTCGGACGGACAAATACCATAGGAAATGAATTAGTTTTTTATTTTCGGAAAAAGTGTTTTTGGTGGAAGTGACTTGGACTGACTTATCACAAACATGCCGAGAAAGGGCCGGCGGGTATGTATAGTGTAACTTCTCTTTAAATATCCATTTCAGATTTAATCTTTCAATTTTTGAAATTAGGACGGATTACATTACAGAGATTGCATGTTTGTTTCAATAGAATTACAATGCGTTAATAGATTTTGAACCGTCGTGTAATATATATAGTTAGATTTAATTCGGAAAATAATATTCGGGTATCACACGGTTATCACCCTATTAAGAATGACCAAAATATATTTGATTAGACTGTGGATATCAACGATACAGTTGTCCTTTAATATACCATTGTCTGAATTGTCCTTCGATATCCCCTGATTTTGGAATTATCCAAAAATGTGTTGCGATTAATCAGGACATTGTCTAAATTGTGCAACAGTGTATTTACGATATCCTTTTGTTTTGGGAATTGTCTAAATTGTGCTGTGATTTTAAATCAGTAAAAGTAATAACAAAATACTGAACACCAAGAAGCAAGAAAGGCATTGTCCAAATATTGCTAGATTTTATTCATTTCTGAGCATTATTTGCTGCATTGGTTTGCTTCGTTATCGACAGTTTAATACTAAATAATAAAATATAAAAATACTATAATTCACATGACATCCCCCCAAAAAAACTATCGTTACCTATCATTTACTGCGCAATGGCTTAAAGATTTGAATACGAATAAAGTCATTTGATAAAATATTTGTCATTGGCTTTGAAATCTTTTTATGATCTTAAGTAAGTCCTGACTATTATTCGCCAATCAGTTCGTCGTCAGGCAAATGTATACAGGGGAGTTTTTGTTCAACTAAATCTCTGTTTCAGATTCAAAGATTTACTTTTCATATCTTCAACACCATTGATAAATACTAGCTGTTCGTTTACATTTGACAAAACTTATCGTATGCATTCATTCATATACCAAATGTGGACTTTTATCAATACTCAGTGATCTGATTCAAGTCGTAATGATTTGATATTCTAAGGATTTAGTTACAATGCATTCTGATTGTTTACAGTTCAAGAATCATTTTGAAAAAAAATGTTGTACATCTCAAAGTTGAATTTATTTCTGTATATTTCATGCTGGGAGATCGCAATATTTCTCCCCGATACTTCATCTTCAAAGTTTAGACCGCATCTGTATTTTATGGCCGATGTGAAACAGATGATTTATTACATTGAAATTGAACAATATTGACACATTCAAACATGTATGTACCAATGCTTGGCATTTTATTGACAAACATGCAAAATTTCAATTTTACCATCGACAAGATTGTCATTTCATTTGTCAATTAAAAAAAAAATGAGTGGAGGTTTTAACATAAGCACGTAACTATTTTTAAAATTATTGACATAAAACGTTTGATACATATCACCCCTTTAAACTGATATAGATTTTTGGTGTTGCTATGGGAGTTGACTCTTTGATATAGGATGTTTGTAGTAATTTATTTTATATAACTCGTCTATAGGATGCATTAAAGGCATTCATAAAGACCCATTAAAGACATTTTAAAAAAATTTAATTCAAACATATTTTCTGAATTATTAAAGAGAGGCAGACATCTTGAACGTATGTTCCTCTACCAAAAGAGTATAACTGACATGTCCAACGAATTAAGGAATGATCGCAAATACTTAGTAACTGCATTTTGACAAGGACAAGAAAACACGTTGTCGTCAGATCTGACCCGAAATCCATACCTTTCATAAGAACATTTCAAACCTCTGTTAATAAATTGATTTTCGACGTGTTTTTATAGCAGGGAATCTATCGTGTATTGGGAAGAGTCACAAAGATGACAGTCCAGTTACTATTTGACAAACGTATTTGTAACAGATGATCTACGGACTCTGTATTCCTAGTATTATATAATCTTTCCATTCATCAAAATCTGATTGAGAACGGTATATTAATAGGCCATTAAAATGTTTGTGAAATAACAATTGCCTTTCGCGATGCTTAAAGTAGGTGCAATCATTTTAGCTGAGATTATGTTTTGTTCGTACAAAAGTTACGCAAAACTGTTATTAACCAACTTTTTACCAAGCCCGGAAAATATTTATTATTTAGTATATAATTTAGTACTTGTCATGAATTCATGTAAACTTAAAAGTACAAATATACCTTGAGTATGTTTCATTGACAGTATCGCAGAATGGAACATTTTAGACCTGTAGGATGGGAAACACTTTCACAATATAGTAATGAGACTGATCAAACATAATGACCATAAATTTGTGTGCCAGACGGCCGTGTCTGGGATCACCTTTTCCAGCGACAATCGGTAGCCAAATAAAATAACAGTGTGGGAGTATGTAAAAGCAAATTTTCAAAAGATATAGGAATTCGTCTTTGGATACCTATGGTTATAAGGGACACGAACCTTCAGCTTTGAAGAATTCCACAATTTAGGACAGCAAAATGTACATTTTGTTTCATATTAACACCGAAATTTTGACTACATCGGACCCTTATGTATAGGGACATCGAATCACCATGACAGTTTTAATTTAAAACGAGTTCCCCACACGTTTGTCTATTCGGACCACTAGTAAGATATCCTTGGAACATTCCCATTGAGCTGTACGTCCTCTTAGATTATCCAAAACACCTCGAACGACATACAGACTTTTTCCTTGCTTGACTGAAAGAAAGTTTGGGTAAGAGATGAAAAGTATCTGATGTATCAATGTATTTCTGCATTTAAAATAATAGCCAAATGTTATACCCGAAACTTCAAGTCTGGTCTTAAATGGAAGTTCTAGACCTGGATTGGGTCGAATAAATCATAAAATATTATATGGGTCTTTTCGTATCACATGCTTTATCATATTACCATGCTAATATCATCCGGCTCAACCCTTATGAAATTGTCATATCACAGCTTTGTGACGTCAGACTGGTTTGACCCGCCGTTGATATGTATCGCTGACATATCAGTGTTTGACCTGACGTTAATATGGGTTAACCCGAAGTTAGCACTTCTATTTCCGGTTAGCTTGTCAAACACAGAAACAGCATAGTTTTCAGTAAGAAAACACTAAAAAATATATATAAAAGTTTGATAAATCAGTTACCAAGTTTTCGCTATATATTGTAAAATATTAGATGCTCGTCACAGTATGAAGCTTTTTAGCTCGTTTGCTTGTGCTGTCTTGCTAAAAAAGCTTCATATCGTAGCTGATACTGATAGCGAGCGCTCATCGGAGTGTATTGGTGTTTTAGAAAGGATTTTGCTTGATCGGAATGTAATTGGGGGCACCATGTTGCAGTCTGAAGTGAATTGTTATGTTGCATACTTTCCTTAGAAATTGCATTGCTCAAACGGAACCGGAAATAAGGAATTCCATTCTATCCGGCAGTGAATGTATAAAAAAATAAGAAAAAAATTAATAAATGCAACAAACGTGCTAAATAACTGTAAAATATAATATGTAGTAGGCTTGGCCAAAGAAGAGGTGAGCGCTACAACATACACCTTAATTTTTTGGCTGCATTTGTCTGCTCGACCTTTATGATGTCACTGACTCTCGTTTTACACTGTGACGTCAGAATTTAAAAAATAAATAGAAAACATACGCATATCATGTTTTGAAATCCTACGATATTTTTTCTCATATTTTTACATGTTTAGCGCATTTGACATATTTATTTATTTTTATTTATATATATTTTTGTCAATTCGCTGCCGGATAGCATTGAATTTCTAATTTCCGGTTCTGTTAAAAAGCAATGCAAATTGTGAGGAACGTATGTAACATAACAATTCACTTCAGACTGCAACATGGCGCCCTCCATTAATTTCTTATCAAACAAAGTGTTTTTTAAACACCAATATCCTCCTTTAAGCGCTTGCTGCGCTCGCCATAACAAAGGATATCAAAACAAGATACCTGTGAATTTTCTATTTATTTTTAAAAATTCTGACGTCACAGTACAAAAGCAGAGTCAGTGACGTCAGTAAGTAATATATGTGACATTTCATACGTCGCCGATATTACGTACTTCTTCATCTGATCACATCCAGTAACGGAGAATGGGCGACAAACTGTAAATTCTTTTAGGAATCTGCAATTTGGAGTTCTTTCTCAGACTTAATTTTTCGACAGTTCTTTAATAAATTAAAAGTAATACAAAATATTCAACTTCATGTAGGAATAATACTTGATTGAACTTTTTTCTTATTCATTCTTAAACTTGTAACATTTTGACGCAATACATTGTCCACATAGTTTTAACCTTTCGGTGTATCAAACAGTTAACCTTGAAAAAAATATTACAGATAGACTTGTAGCAAGTCTAATACTTATGTGTTTGTGTGTTAAATTAACACTTTTTGGTAGGCTAAAGGAGCAGAATACTCCACTTTCGAGCCTTGGTAAAAAAAAAATTAAGACCAAGACGTATCTTAGTAAGATAAAACTACCAAAAAATATAAACTCATTTCCGGTCGCCATCACGAACTGGTAGATCGTTATGGAATGTCTGTGCCACAGAGGATTAAGGATTTGTTTCCTGTGTTATAGCGTAATCCCCGTCCTTTCTCATTCATGAGTTCCGGATTTTCGCTGTAAGTAACACGATGGGTGCCACATGTGGAGAAGAAACTGATTACCCTTCCGGAGCACCTGAATTCACCCCGGTTTTTGGTGGGGTTCGTGTTACTCATTTCCTGTGTTTTTAGTTTCTGTGTTGTTCATTGTTGTGTCT
>JAOXYH010158335.1:0-10032 GCA_028566455.1 Botula fusca
AAAAAATTTCCCTAAATAGCTGAAACAGCTTTATTTTAAGATGAAATAGGCTCAAATTTTAACTGCAGGAACATATGTTGGGGGTTATTCTGTGAACTTTGAACTTTTGTCGATTTTTACCGATTATGCAAATTCTTTAAAAATCTCGGAAACCAATGGGTCAATCCCAATCAAACTGCAGGGGTAATGTGTGGAAGGTCGTCTACAAAGTTTCCTCATTTGATGCTGATTGGTCAACCAACATGGCTGCTGTTGCTATAAATAGAACATGGGGGTAAAATGACAAAAAAAAATTCTCTGAATGGCTGAAACAGCTTTATTTTAAGATGGAATAAGCTCAAATGTTAACTGCAGGAATATGATAAGTAGTTGTTGAACAAATACTACAGGTTTTTCTGAGCTTTTAACTTTTTACCGATTATGCAAATAGGGCAAAATTAAGCAAAAAATTGTTAAAAAATCTTCTCCTCTTAAATCACTGGGCCAACTTGAACCAAACATAGCCTGAAACATCCTTAGGATGTCTGCTTAAAACTTCCATTTCATTACCCTGCCCGTCAACAAATATGGCTGCTGTTACTATAAATAGGACATAGAAAAAAAGGGGGCGTAAATGACCAGATAAAATAACAGATACAGAGAAACCATAAGAAACAAAAAGTATCAGCAAGTGAAGCTCTACAAAAGTTTCCATTAAGCTGAAACAATCAGCCAATTCCTTACATGAGTTACTGACCTTTAAACATCAACTTTGATGATTTTTGGTGTTTTTGCCTTAGATATTGAAAACAGTAGCAGATAGAGAGAAACTGTAAGAAGCAAAAATGAGGAGCAAGTCAAGTTTTACAAAAGTCTCCATTACACCAAAATTGTCAGATGACTCCTTATATGAATTTTTGGACGTTAAAGATAAAAATTGAGGAGTTTTGGTCACTTAATTTAAGCTGAAAATATGACAATCTTGAAAGGGCCAGGTATACCAGGTGAGGGATACAAGCTCAGGTGAGCCCCTAGTTAATATTTGATAACATCTCAAAATTTTAGATTGGTGTTTACATATTTATTCAGTTCCTAATCTCACCCAATTTTATATCTTTAGTAAATTAACCGAAATTTTTTACTTGATACTGTAAACCAGGAAAATTTCGCTCCGTCTTCAGTTCACATTTATTTTATTTACATCATTTTAGCATGTTTTCTTTTTCAACTAATTTAGAGGTCATTCTGGCCAAGAGGGAAGGTTTTGGGAGGAACCAGTAATCTAAACAACATGGTGTACATTAGAGGCAGTCGTCATGACTACGACCAGTGGAGCAATGAGGGGTGTGATGGGTGGAGTTACAAGGATGTCCTACCTTACTTCATAAAAGCAGAGGACTTCCAAATGGAAGAGTATGCTGATTCAGGTACACGAATTTATACAATATTTGGTCAATAAACTGCAGAATTGCCGGTGCGATGTACCGAACCATTCAACTCTTTTCCAGCTGAATACTTATATAATCTTGTGTTTATACTGTACCCCGCGGAAAAACGGTTTCTCCCGACCAGATCTCCCTCCAAAAAAGGCAAACCAAAAACCGCTACAGAAGAGCTTTCACTCTGAAACTAGAGCCTTTGTGTTTGATAGCGATGTTAATGCAAGTATAATGGAACAAAACGTTCTCATTGTTAATGCTTTTCACCATCAAGTAAAACCCTGGCATAAATAATAAATCAATATTCTTAATGTTATTTATAAATGACCCATCGAAGTGTAATTGAATTACGACATAGACAAGAATTGTCTGCCAAAACCAAGAAATTAACATGTTAATTTGATTTCAATAGTATAGACGATGATCAAGGTCACGTTAAGTATCAAACAACAGAGACATTGACAAATCAAATGTCTGAACAACATATAACCAAGGTTACATTCAAAATCAAACACATCAAATGTCAGAACAACACATTACCAAGGTCACATTCAAAAATAAAATATGACAAATCAAATATCAGAGCAACATATTACCAAGGTGATATTCAAATTCAAACAGCAGAGACATTGACAAGTCAAGTATCTGAACAAAATGTTACCAAAGTCAAAATCAAACAGCAAAGCACTGACAAATCAAATGTCAGAACAACATACAACCGAGGTCACAGCAAGGACGCTGACAAATCAAATGTCAGAACAACATATAACCAAGGTCACAGTAAAAACACTGACAAATCAAATTCCAGAACAGCATATAAAAAAGTCACAGCAGGGACACTAACAAATCAAATGTCAATACAACATATAACCAAGGTCACAGCAGGCACCCTGACAAATCAGACGTCAGAACAACATATAACCAAGGTCACAGGAGCGATACTGACAAATCAAATGTCAGAACAA
Organism: Botula fusca; assembly: GCA_028566455.1. Lineage (NCBI taxonomy): Eukaryota > Metazoa > Mollusca > Bivalvia > Mytilida > Modiolidae > Botula > Botula fusca. The sequence continues at coordinate 2,384 of JAOXYH010158335.1, forward strand.
CATATAACCAAGGTCACACCAGAGACACTGACGACGCAAATATCAGAACAACATATAACCAAGGTCACAGCAGGGAAACTGACAAATCAAACGTCAGAAAAACATACAGCCAAGGTCATAGCAGCGACACTGACAAATCATGTCAGAAAACATATAACCAAGGTCACAGCAGGGACACTGACAAATCAAATGTCAGAACAACATATAACCAAGGTCACAGCAGGGACACAGGCAAATCAAATGTCAGAACAACATATAACCAAGGTCACCGCAAGGACAATGACAAATCAAATGTCAGAACAACATATAACCAAGTTCACAGCAGAGACACTGACAAATCAAACGTCAGAACAATATATAATCAAGGTTACAACAGAGACACTGACAATCAGATGTCAGAACAACATATAACCAAGGTCACAGCAGGGACACTGGCAAATCAAATGTAAGAACAACATATAACCAAGGTCACAGCAGGCACTGACAAATCAAATGTCAGAACAACATACAACTAAGGTCACAGGAGGGAACTAACAAATCAGATGTCAGAACAACATATAACCAAGGTCACAGCAGGTACACTGACAAATCAAATGTCAGAACAACATATAACCAAGGTCACATTCAAAAATCAAACAGCACGGACGCTCGCAAATCAAATAATACATGCAAGTGAAATACACACATGTACAATCTTGAAAAAAAATCACAATAAGTCTAGGACCTTAAAGGGCACATTTCAACTTTGAAAAACCGAATATGTAATATGTGAGATGAAATGTGTAAAGTAAGAACAAAAAACTGAACACTCATGGAACTGTCCAAAAGAGTAAAATCGACAAGACTGACAAGAAGAACAATTGGCAGAAAGCTGTCATAGTCATGATTCGTTACAGGGATTTTCAAATGAAAATTAACACTCATGGAAATGTCCAAAAGAGTAAAATCGACAAGACTGACAAGATGGCCAAATCTACAGAACGATTGGAAGAAAGCTGTCATAGTCATGATTCGTTACAGGGATTTTTAAATGAAAATTTTGAGTTAAACCAGGTTTTACGGCATGCCAAATCGTCCACTTACATGACAACCTAAAGTTCTGTATAAAATAGCCTAAAAAGCTACAGTAAAATCCGGTGTATTCCAATAGACAATCCAGCACTGTACCGTGAAACGATTAACCAAACAAAAATGCATTATATAAAGTAGTTAATACTTAAATGTTATCAAGACCATCCTTAATCATATCTGAACAGGTAACTGAATATTTTTGAACTATGTCTTGATATCTGCCAAAAACATTTTAAAGGAAATGTCAAGGCGTGACCTTAAAAATCCTTGTTTCAAAAAGTGTTAGCTAAAAGACAGTAAAACGTTGAGTCAAATAAAACTGGTAACGAACCTATATGAAACAACGATCTGGGATACAACAAAATTAATATAACAGTTCGGAAAATCCACGAATTCGACAATGTTGTTGAATTCAATTCGACAACTCAGCTTTACAGAAAACCCTTTTATTTCTGTGATTTAACATTGAGGGCATGGGAAACTTTTTTATTCACAGACAGATTTGTTTTGACAAAAAAATAAATAAATAAAAGTTGCGCAGAAATGAATTATTTGAAATATTAAATACTCAAAACTGTGCCGTTTTTATGGTTTAGTGAAAAATTTATAAAAATATGAAAGTTGTCGAATTCGACAACCTTTTTTTAACATAAGGGGTAATGGGGAAGTTTTTTATTACTAGTCAGAAGTTTTTCAATCACTGAGAAAGGTTTCAAGAAATGATTACTTGGGAATAATTGATACATAAAACTATGCCGATTGTCTTTATTTTATGCCTATTTCTGAAAAACATCTGAAGTTGTCGAATTCAACAACCTTGAGTTGTTGAATTCAACAACGTTGTCAAATTCTGCGTTTTCCCGAACTGATATTGCTTGTTATCAATTACATTTAATATCTCATTATACCAATCCCATAGGGACCAACTGATTTATTTTGGCTTAAACGAAAATTTGAGTCATCATGAGTAAATTGGTTCAGTTATTACTGTTAAGGGTCCAAGAAGTTAGTTCTAGTTACCCAAAATTTTGACTTAAATGTATTCGAGATAACAAGATTCCACTGTAACTCTCAATATTTAATAAAAAATAATAATGAACTCGCCATTTTTGCTCAGGCTTTTTTATTTCTACAACTTAATCGTATAGGTCATGGTAACTATAAAGTTGTCATTGCTAGAATATGGACTTAGGTTGCCTGTTGTCCTTGTTATGAAATTTTAGCGGAAAACAGCTAGAGCCCATGTTCTCATGATTTTATGTGACCATGAATTATTCCTCATTTCCTTACAACAAAATTATTATGCTTTTGTTGGTGTTTACAGGTTTAAATTTTGAAGATGAGAACATAAATTATTTCATGATTTTTGAAAAGTTGATCTTTTTTTTTTCAGGACAATAACAAAAAAGGAAAGGAAGAATGTTTGCCTCCTGGGTGGGAGAAATGTGAAGGTAAAATAAAATGTAGTATTGTCTTCTTTAGGGATGATTCTATTCTATTTTTTTTTCTTTTTATTTATTTCTTTCTTTTATTCACATAATAAAGCCTTGTTTATAATAACATCACAGTGCAAATCAAAGGAGTTTTGTGGCAGCCTAAACGTTCAAAAATGTTGTCCGGCTCCAGTCGGAAAATACAGCATATTGACTTATTCTTTGCACTCTGTCCTAAATAATGTCTGCAGGATGAACACAAAATGCATACAATGCATCTGAACGTAAATTTTATTTTGTACGAAGCTAAGATATTTTAAGAAAAGAAGCTAAGAAATTATTTGTACTTGGCATGAAACAGGTAAGAAATACTTGGTAAACTTCACATTTCTATACCTATTTCTAAGCCATGTACAAAATAAAATTTATACATTGTACAGATATTGTTTATTTACATGTGCACAAATTTGGTTTAACTAATTTGTTTTTTCATTTTCAGAAATTAAGGGTCAAATTCATTGAACAAAGGTATCTCAGAATACAGAACTATTTAGCATGGTGATCAATTTGGTATAACCCTACCAATTTATTTGTAGATGAAGATGGTCCATATTACTGGCACATCAAAAGTGGAACAATTCAGAGGGAGCCACCTTCACCTGCACCACCAGATACCAAGCATGTGACTCTTAGATCTGTGTCAATAAATAGTGATAGTGTAAGTAGTCCACTGAGCATGCTCAAACCTTAAGATTTGTTTTTACTGATTCATCATGCTCAGAAATTAGTTTTATAACCTTCTGTTCCAATTTCAAGCTTTGTTGGTCTTTTCACTCCCCAGTTTTGACAGGTTTTCTAATGTGAGAATTTTTTTTTACTGTTTACTGAACATGTATTTCCGTATTAACTTGTTAATTACAATTTTAAATGACGTTTATAGAAATTTGTAAAACAGGAATAGTTTGGAGTGTCGGATGCAGGAATTCTGAGGGAATGTTCAGAGGATACTATGTGTCGTACATCAGTTCATTCCTTATATGTTAAATTCAATGAAAATAACAATGGTGTCATGTTTTAAGGCTTGTAAAGTAGTTTTATAATGACGAAAATATGCCCTCATGGGAAATCTCATGTGGTATTTTTATTGTGTTAAAAGTATTGTCCTGAGATTCATAAACACACATTACTCAGAGAGTATGGATGTACTTATTAACCTAATGCTGTGGTAATGATGGTATGACTGTAATTGATCCAAGGTATTTACTTTGTACAGAGAACTCAGTAACCCTTAAGAAGGATAAAATTTTATTTTATCAGGCTGTAAATATCTCCGAAATGAAAAACAATATTTTAGCGTTATTTTGATACCGGAACAAACATTTCTGAGAGTCACATTAATGAAGAAATGCTGTGACTTCCAAGTTTTTCTCAATTTTATTACAATCAAATAAATATTGTGAACTACAGCAGCTAAGTTCAACAGGTATTTCAATGAAACTGTGGTGTTTTCCAGTTACAAATTAGTCATCAATAATTGATTTCATTAAGCGGAAAATCCTTTATTTGCTCAGTCAATAACAAGATTTTTTAACATAAATTTTCTCTTTTGTTTGAACATAAGGACTTATTGAGTTTCATTTTGTTTCTGTCAGACTAATTACACAATTACAGTGTGCAAATATCACACAGTACATGGCTTCAGGTAGATGATATTAGATGGGTCATCCTTATGTTCAGTTTTATTACTTCCACACACAATGATTGCAATAGAAGAGAGCTTGTAAAATGTTACAGCAAGTTTACTGGAAGTTTTTGATTATTACAAGATCAGTTGGTCTATAGCTATTTCTCATGAAAACTATAGCTATTTCTCATGAAAACTCATGGAAAGTATTTTATAAACAGCTTGCACTTACTTCCTGATCAGCTCAGCTTCAGTTTTGATGCCTAATGTATTCTAACAATAAATAGGTTGTGTTATCTGACAATAAATAGGCTGTTCTCTGATAATAGGCTGTATTCACTGACAATAAATAGGCTGTTTTCTGATAAAAGGCTGTGTTCTCTGATAATATCCTGGGTTCCTTTATAATATGCTTTGTTCTCTTACAATAAATAGGCCATGTTCACTGACAATACCGGTACATACTCTGTGTTCTCTCATAATAAGCTGTGTTTTCTGATAATAAATAGGCTGTGTTCTCTGACTGTAAGAAGGCTATGTTCTCTTATAATAATTAAACTGTGTTCTCTGACAAAACTTGGCTATGTTCCCTGATTGTGAAAGGCTGTATTCTCTAACAATAAGTAGGCTATGTTCTCTGATAATAAATAGGCTGTGTTCTCTGATATAAATAGCTTGTACCTACTTTCCCGTACAGCTCAGGATTTGATGCCTACTTGCATTCTGACCATAAATGGGTTGTGTTATCTGACAATAAATAGGCTGTATTCTCTGATATGGACTGTGTTCTCTGATAGTAGACTGTGTTCTCTGATAGTAGGCTGTGTTCTCTGGCAATAAAATGGCTGAGTTCTGTGTTAAAAAGCTGTGTTTTCTGATAATAGGCTGTGTTCTCTCACAAATAAGCAATGTTCTCTGACAAGAAATAATCTGTGTTCTCTGAAAATACATTGGCTGATTTCTCTGGCAATAGGCTGCATTCTCTGACAATTAATTAGCTGTGTTCTATGAAAATAAATAGGCTGTGTCCACGCAATAAGTTGGCTATGTTCTCTGATAAAAAATATGCTACCGGTATTTTCTCTGACAATAGGCTGCATCCTCTGTTACTCAATAAATAGGCTATGTTCTATGATAAGGAATAGGCTGTGTTCTCTGACAATAGTTGGCTATGTTCTCTCATAAAAAATAGGTTGTGTTCTCTGACAATAAATAGGTCATGTTCTCTGACAATAAATAGGCTGTGTTCTCTGACAAAAAATAGGTTGCAGTCTCTGATAAAAGGCTGTGTTCTCTGACAATAGTTGTGTTCTGTCACAATAAATAGGCAGTGTTTTCTGACAATCATAAGGCTGTGTTCTTTAATAACAGTCATACAATAATTGGGTCATTATGACCTACATTATACGCTTGAAGGACTCTGGTTAAGTTTTGTGTTTAAGTTCATTTCTTTGGAACTAAGCATAGTGTATCAATAAAACTTCATCAGTTGATGTGTCTTGGATCGTATTGAGCAGTCATACAATAATTGGGTCATTATGACCTACATTTTACCTTTGAACGAATTTGGTTAAGTTTTATGTTTATATGGATATTAGGGCAGGGCATCTGTAACTTACAGACACAATTTCCAGTTTTCCCACTGACACATATGTGATGTATAGAATTCTAAGTAGTACAGTCATACTATAATTGAGGTAAAAGGTGTGTGGTTGCCAGGATGGTTGTCTTTATGCTGTAAAAGGTAAGAGTTTGTCAGGATGGATGTTTCTTATGTGGTTGTTATAAGGAATGAAACTGCAAGAAAAATATGTGCTTTAATACAAAATTGCTGTATAATGGTATTGCATCATTAGCTTGGCCTCAGAGTGATCAATAAATGAAATAAAATTAGGATTAAATTACTGAATAAAATAGCATGATATAATCCACATGTTCCAAAAAATTTGTCATGCGATACAGGCTTAATGATATCATTTGACAATCAAAATAGAATCCAAGTGATCAAACTTGATGTCAGAGGGGTTCATTTTCATGAGTAGATTGAAGTTATGTCATAATATGTGCAGTAATTTTCATGAAGACTCGTATTTCTGCAAGACAAAAATATTGGAAGTACAACTATTTGAAATATAGTGCTGTCCATTTAATCATAACTTATCACTAGATAGAATTAAGGTTTCATTTTCAAAAATTAGAAAATCATTGATGAAAATGTGTGGAACATCAACACTGAGAATTTTATGTAGCCAAATATATGCTTTTTGTGTCCCTGTCTCTTTGAAAAGAGTTTTTCTTTATGAAGAGTTCTTGCACAAGTTGGAAAGGTGGTTAGGTGCTCTGGTTTTCTGTTGCAATTACCTGCCCATGGTCAGCCAATTTGTTAGGTGTTCTGATACCCTTTGTCAGTTACATGCTGAGTTTAGCTGATCCGTCTTTTGACAGTTGTCCACCATTGATCTGCTGATCTATCAGGTACTTTTGCTTCTTGAGTCATTTGTCTGCTATAGATCAGCTGATCTGTCAGGTATTCTGACTTTTTCAGTATTTGTTCATAAGTCAGCTGTTCTCTGTCAGTTACCTGTCCTAGGTCAGCTTCTGTCAAGTGTTCTGGTGCCCTCTCTCATGTCAATGTCAGCTGTTCTGTCAGGTGTTCTTGCTTCCTTTGTTACTTGCCTGTCCTACATCAGCGGTATTGTCAGGTGTTCTGGCTTCCTCTGTCAGTTACCTGTTCATGGTCAGATGTTCTAGTTTCCTCTGTCAGTTACCTGTCTTAGATCAGCTGTTCTGTTGGGTGTTCTGACTTCCTCTGTCAGTTACCTGTCCTATGTCAGCTGTTCTGTCAGGTGTTCTGGTGCCCTCTGTCAGTTACCTGTGTTATGTCAGCTGTTCTGGCTTCCTCTGTCAGCTACCTGTTCTAAGTCAGTTGTTTTATCAGGTGTTCTGGCTTCCTCTGTCAGCAAACTGTTCTAGGTCAGCTGTTCTGTCACATGTTCTTGCTTCTTTTGTCAGTTACCTATCTTATGTCAGCTGTTCTGGCTTCCTCTATCAGTCAACTGTTCTAGGCTAGCTGTTTTATCAGCTGTTCTGGCTTCCTATGTCAGTTAACTGTTCTAGGTTAGCGGTTTTATCAGCTGTTCTGGCTTCCTCTGTCAGTTAACTGTTCTAGGTTAGCTGTTTTATCAGCTGTTCTGGCTTCCTATGTCAGTTAACTGTTCTAGGCTAGCTGTTTCATCAGCTGTTCTGGCTTCCTCTGTCAGTTAACTGTTCTAGGCTAGCTGTTTTATCAGCTGTTCTGGCTTCCTGTGTCATTTAACTGTTCTAGGTTAGCTGTTTTATCAGCTGTTCTGGCTTCCTGTGTCAGTTAACTGTTCTAGGTCAGCTGTTTTATCAGGTGTTCTGGCTTCCTGTGTCAGTTAACTGTTCTAGGTCAGCTGTTTTATCAGGTGTTCTGGCTTCCT
>JAOXYH010158445.1:0-10030 GCA_028566455.1 Botula fusca
ATGTTAAATAGGAATTAGATAAATTTCATTACTTGAATTATATTTCTCTGTCGCGAAGCACATTATAGACTAGATATGTGTAAAAATCTATGAAAAACAGAGATATTAGTAATACTGGGTATTTATGTCTTCTTCCAAACTTAATTCCACTATACAATCCTAATTATTGATAGAATGCAATATAAAAATACTTAAAAAATCCTAATATTTAAAGTATCAGAAAGAAACAGCTCTCTGAAAATCAGATGGTCATCCTTACAACAAAGCAACAAGTTATAATAGCGACAACAGAAATAACAATTCAACATGGAAAGAATCCCAATACCCTGTGTGCATTCCACTACTTTGACGACTGAAGAGCCATCTTGTGGATGAGAGTTCACTTCTTATCATTTCCCATAACCATTTGCGTAATTGTTTCCATAGCTTTTTCCGTGACTGCTTCTGTAGCCATTTCCGTATTTGCTACCGCCATAACTGTTACCGTATTTGCTGTTTCCGTTACCATACGAGTTGTAACCACTACTACCGTAGTTACCTTTCCCATAACTTTGGAAATTCTGAGATCGGCCATACGACGTATATGATTGACCTTTCGGAGAAACTCTGTAATGACGCTCTACGACAACTTGCGTATAAGGCATATATACGGGACCACCAAACATCGGGACAGCTGAATAGGACATAGGCCCTGGAGGGTTATTAAAGATCAGTGGATCTGGATAGACAGCTGCCTGTCGTTTTCTGTAGCCGTTATACAGTGCAAGACCACCGAGACCAGCAGCAATCGGTAAGAAAGGACTGATGAATCCTAAACTTGATAAGCCTAAACCTGACCCGAGTCCACCTGCGGCTACCGCACCTCCTCCGCCACCGGCTATTATTGGTATTACTGGACCTACGAGTGATTCATTTCTTTCAGGTGGTTTTTCGGTGGAAGCAGTTACCGGTATTCCAGTAGGAACAGTGATAACAGGTATAAACCGCGTTGTACCGCTAGAGCCAGAAGGCGTTGTGGTTCCTAGTATTGGATTATTCGTCAAAGGAGGCGTGGGTGCAGTTGTTGAGGATGTACCATCCACTGATCCATATAAAGCTGTGTAGTCTGGGTACTCAAAATTCGACGGAATTGATGAACCTCTTGGCAAAATGATGATGTCGGCACAATTAACGTAAGTCGGCTGATCCCAGTATCCCAATCCACAGAGTCCAGTTGGGTCACATCTATACTCGTTAGCTAAAAACGAAATAATATGATCATTAGAATATTAAGATTCTTCAGTAGAATCATAAAGTTGTTGGCGGTGTTTTCTGATTTGTTATTATCCAATACCGTCTATTAATTCACTGTGTAATCAAAATTATATTTTTAGTTTGCATTTTATGCAGTTGTCATAATGCTGGAAAAAATGTATGCAGTTATTTATTTATTTTGTCAAAATTCGATCTGAATGATATTTTTATTTACTGATGATGAATAATATAGATATTCTCCAAAATATTGCGCACAATAAATGATTTCTTTTAATTTTCCATTGATTCTTAATTGCTTTGTGTTGCTTATTTACGCAAAGCAAGATATAAATAACTGTTTCTGCAATATCAAACAATGATTGTGGTTTTATGCTTAATAGAGATGTGAAGATAACAAACAAACATTGAATATTTGCTTACCTGAATGTTATTATGCCGCTTTATTTAATGGATAGCTTCGCTTAAAATTGCTCGCTCTTGCCAAAGTTCATTTTTCTTTTGATTGTATCAAAAGTCTGTGAAGCCAAATATGATAAAGCACTTTTCTCTTATGAATATGCAAAAGGAGCAAACAGAATGCGCATAAATGTTCAAGAAAAGCAGGAAGAGCGAAGCAGCATTGTTACTTGTGTAATGCAGTGCGTGCGCAAGCTGAAACAGTGAAAGCAAGCTTTTGTGACAACAAAACATGCAGCAATTACGCATGCGTTTCATTAAAAACTAATAGTTACGGTAAGCATGTACAAAGGAAAATGCCAGGCTTGTTCCATAATCGAATCAATCTTGCTGGTTCCTGCCTTGCATCTGAAGATTTATTAGAATAAACTCTAGTTATCTAAGACACATTAAAGTCGAATTTTGAGATAACTGATGGAATTGTTGGATCGTCAACAAAATTAGATAAATAAGTTTACTTCTGATAAGTCGATATTTTGCTTAAGTCAAGATAAATTGGATGATAAGTGTTCGATATGATAAAAATCGACTGTATTAGAACCGAAGAGGGTTTTGTCGTTTCGGCAATTGAGTTGTATCACACTAATTTGCAATGGTAACTTAAGTGTAAACACCTTACTACATTGTGCTGTGAGCTTAAAGTTGTAATGTTCTTTTATGTCTATGCAAAAGACAAAATTACATCAAAGTACAAGGCAAGAATTTTTTGCGCCAACAGAGTTTTTGTCCAGGTAAAAACTGCATTATATTTTTAATCATTGAAAAACGTAAAATTACTTCACATATGACATTATCTTTTCCTAGAACTTATTTAAATCATTATCCAGGTTATTATTTGCTGTTTTTGGGTCATATTATGGTGTCTTCTAGCATAGTTACTATTAAAGAGAAAGTGAGTTGGGTCTCCACACTTCATCATTAAAGCATTTGTTTAATGTTATCATGAACTTCATTGTGTGAAACACATAAATTTCTGAGTTTAGCATTTTAATCATTAGCATGATATCATATAAGAATGACAATTTTATATTTGATGCATGGACTTTGCTAGGCACATTAATTATTATTGATTTGGTGTCTTCTTGCAAAAAGATAATATTAAGTGTTGACAAAAGACGGTCAGAAACAATAGTACAGTGCAATTCATTTGATCAGCCAATGTAGTATGCCTGTTGATATTGTAAATCGTAATAATATATCATCATCATTATTATTATAAAACAATTTTTAATCAGCAAAGAATACAAAAATATAATTCCATGACGTAATTCCTTAGCAACTACAACCGATACTGGTGCCTCTGAATATGTTTATTCCTAAATACTTTGTGGAGAAATTATGCATTCTGTGTTTTTGTATATTTTGAAACAATGACAGTCAAATTTAGCGATAGCATTTTACTAGCTAAATATACAATAGGCTTGCATGTTTATGTCAAGCTTAGATGATTTCAAAATGCACTTATGGAAAGTGGCCAGGAATATTTAAATATATATTTCCACCGCATGTTTATGCTCGCCTAACTTTATATTTTTATAATTAAAACAGATGTGATTTTTCTTAGCTGCATATTTATAATTATAGGTTATTACATTGCTTTTTCCATATCAGCCTTATATTCGTCTCGGACCGAATGCTTTAGTATACCGGTATATATAATGCAGTGGTAACTGATTATTTCATAGCTGCTTATATATACAGCATTGACAGTGTCGTTAGTACTAGATTACGATTGGCTACTTGAATACTTCTTAGCTACCTGTTTATTTAGTAAGAATGCCCGATAACGCCTCATTACTAATGCTAAATAGACGCCAATAACACTCTAACAGTGCATAAGGTAACTCAGCACTAGTGTCCGAGTACTTAATAGTTACATGTTTATGAAATACCTACGTATCAGCGCCTAAAATTTAATCAGTTTGAGTTCTTGTTCCTTATTACGCTGTCTACTATATAGCTTAAATGTTTACAATGGTACTCGGTACTATTGCCCGATTACACCATAGCTACAATGTATTCTCCAACAGTGCAAACGTCTAATTATACTCAGTAGTTATCTTTGATTACTTCGTAGCTATGTGTTTATAGTAATGAGTGTTATGTTCAGTTCCAGCGCCCGATTACTTCATAGCTACGTGTTTATAATTCGGCACTAGTACCTGATTGCTTCATAGCAATGCCTGTTTACTCAATATCAGTGCCTAAAATTAGTCGGCGCTAGCTTCTGATTATGTCATAACTAAATGTTCATAACAGATGATTGTACGTTCAGCACTGGCGCCTTAATAAACTCGACACAAGTGCTGAATGAATGCATACGCAGCGTTACGCCTGATAATTTAATAGCTACATGTTCATAATCATGTTGATTTTCTAAGATAAATGCAGTTCATTGCTACATGTTTACAGTCTGGTTGACTGTCTAAGCTAAATGCAGCTGTTCATAACTATGTGTTTACAGTCTAGTTGATTTTCTAGGATAAAAGCAGTTCATAGCTACATGTTTACAGTTTGGCTGATTTTCTAAGCTAAATGCAATTCATAACTACATCTTTACAGTCTTGTTGATTTTCTAAGATAAATGCAGTTCATAGCTACATGTTTACAGTCTTGTTTATGTTCTAATATAAATGCAGTTCATAGCTACATGTTAACAATCTGGTTGATTTTCTCAATTAAATGCAGTTCATAGCTACATGTTTACAGTTTGGTTGATTTTTTTTCAGATAAATGTTGTTAGTTCATAGCTACATGTTTACAGTTTGGTTGATTTTCCCAGCTAAATGCAGTTCATAGCTACATGTTTACAGTTTGGTTGATTGTTTCAGATAAATGCAGTTCATAGCTACATGTTTTCAGCTGATTTTCTAAGATAAATGCAGTTCATAGCTACATGTTTACAGTTGATTTCTAAGATAAATGCAGTTCATAGCTACATGTTTACAGTTGATCTCTAAGATAAATGCAGTTGTCTTACCTCAAGTCTGGCATTTCTTCTATTTCAGTTTCAAGTAAAACTTCTCGAAACACAAACGCTCCAGGAAGCAATATTCGGTAAAACGACCGACTTTTCAACTATCTTTGGACACAATAATGTAAAGTGCCGTGGTAAAAATTACAGTATAGCATGAGTTGACGATTAATTAAAGTTATATTAATTTCACTTGTGTAATTTCCTCTAAAACATTTTCAGATCCACATATATTCTCTAAACATGCAAAACAAAATTATATTTAACAACTGTCATTTTGAGAAAAGGTGAAACCACACCAAAAATAGATATTTTATGGTCCGCGCGCAGAATTATGAGACCCTGAGTATTTAAAAAGAAAACTTTTATGAAAACTAGGCTACTACAGAATCACTAAGGCAAAGCCGGTGGTATATATGTAACTTATAAACTTTACATGAAAAAAAAACAGAAAACAAAAACAAAAATCAAAATCAAAAAGCAAAAAATTCAAAAGATCTAAACAAAAACAAAAACACAAATAAACATGAAATTGAGAAAAAGAAAGGAAAATAACACGAAAGAAATGTAAAAACAGAATCAAATGAAGAAATTTTTGTCTTATGTATTATTTAAAGATAACGTAAAATTAAAAGCTATTTACCTGTAACCCAAACCCATCGCATTACACAATGATTACAGGTCAATCCTGGTGGCAGTTCCAATAGGACGTTTACCTCCCCTTCTGCCTTTGGAGACACAAATATGGTGGTTACATTTGTATGCGGTGCAAGCTCCAAAGGGTGTTGCTGGAAGCAAGATTCAGATACGGCTGTAGTTGCGTCTGATTCACATATGTAAAACTCAAAAAATCCTCCACCTTTCTTGTTGACAATATTAACGGTGACATTTATGGTGCTACTTTCGTTGTATACCGCAGTAGGATGTCCGGTAGCGTATTTACCACCAGCCTCGTTGTCACGAGTACCCGTAACAGGGTCTCCGCATGCACCGCACTGGCCTTGTAAATTTTTACCCATTGTCTGAAAAGAGAAATAATAAATGCAATGTAAGTAACCAGAATACTTTAAATTATGACTTTAGCTTCTACGTCCAGCTGTCGTTTACTGTTTAGTAAACAGCAGATGGACATAGAAACAAAACTTAACGGAACGACAGTTGTCACACGAAATGCTGTTAAATATCGATAAATGGCTTAAAGTTATACTTCCAGACTAAGATCTATATCAGTATCACGGGAGGAAAAAGTGGTCTGGAATTCGAGTGTCAGTGTATAAAAGTAGTGACGATGGAGCGATTTCATTCATTGAAATCCTCATCCCTTGAGCAAATGTCTGAGAATCGAACAAATTGTGATAAGTATTCCCCATATTATGGCGTAAGCTCTACATTCCCATCACGAAAAGGAAAATTAGTTTAAAGGTACTTAAAACTATTCCTTTTTTCATAGATTTTCATGTGTATTAATAGATTCGACAGCCATCGTAATATCAAGAAATGGACATTTTTATCATTTTAGTTTTCTTCATGATATCTTTTTTTTTTGCGTATTTCATGAATAGTAAAGGTATTACCAAGATATACACAGTTGCTGTTAAGTGGTTTATCCAGGTCTTTAATTTTACCTGTATCTATTTCATTCTCGAAATATTGTTCAAAACAGTGTAAAAAGAGATCAGCAGTAAAAGGAGCACAGTTTGTATCCATAAGAATTTCAATGATTTTCCGGTCATATACCTTTTAGTGTATAATAACAAAGCAATTGAAATAGATGTTTAAAAATAAAAACAAACAAAAACTAAAAACAAACAAATAAACACTTTAAGAAAGATATACTGGAAGAGTATGCGATAAATATGGATGGGTATGTTATTCCCGATATACTGCAGTGATTATTTTAGGACAAACGTGTGAAGGGTTAACTGTAAATGAGACATTATTGTCCTCTAGTATTGATTCTTGATCAACTTAGAAATGATTGTAATTTTACGGCCTACGTTCAAAAGTATCGTTACAATTCTACCGAACACAGTTCTAAGGTCTGATGATACTACCATATAATATACAGGTCATTTTTGCGGTAATCTAATTTGCACGATATTTGGCGGTTGAATTCAAATCGTAAAATTTAAAACAGATTTGACCAAAACTATGACTTTAGAATTCATAATTAAATATGTCTTATTATCTCGTATTCGTCCTTCCATTACTCACTTGAAGTACATTTTCACTTTACTTGTATAATGTGGTATATTTGCTCTTGATCAGATAGCTTTCACGTCGTTGTCCTGTTTTTGGTAATTTTCACTTCGTGCACAAAAATAAATATAGTTCTTGTCCCTCAAATCTCAAAAATTTCCTGTTATACGATATGTAGCAAGAACTCTTTCATTATCAGTGCAATGCTAAATCGTGTCATGTTACAAAAGTTCCTGTGTAATATTAGACCCAAATTGAAAACTACATGTATTACAGAATATATGTTCCAACGGAACAATTACAATGATATCACATAGAAAAAAAGCCTAGAATCTTTAACCAAAGTCTTCAATTTTGCTGTTTTGGGAAGGGAACAGACAAGTTTTGTTAATAATCGGTAGGTAACCAAGAACCTATTATCAAACTTCCTAGAATTAGCATTACAGCAAATTAATTAAACTTGTATTAAGATGGGAAATCCGTCTAGATTCTTGCAAGGTTACTCTGCAATACTCTTGGTACTTTGAAAAAAAGGTTTGATGAAATATTTTGGTTTTATAAATTAAAAAATAGTCTAACACAAGAGTACATAAAATCCAGAACATGCAATCATACAATCATAGACAACTTTATTGCTCCCAAAGTAAATTTAGATTTGTTCAAGTGTTTTCTTGCAGTGTACCGGAAGTCTGGAAAGAAAAGCCCTTAAAATAAGGAAATTTCAAAATGTATTAGAGTTTTCTGAAAGAGCTCGAGCTTAAATACAAATGTATATATCAATCATTTGTCATGATAAAAAAACTCTTATCATAATCATTTCATTTTTAAGAGGATTGTGCAAATCAAATACGTTTACCCTCTCTAGCTATATAGCTAAACTTTAGGTATCAATATAATCATTGTATCATCAGAACAATTATATGTCAAAATTATAGTGTTTCAGAACTTTGAAAATATTTGCGGTAACTTCTTTGCAAAAGTTTGGAGCATAAATATATTGCTCGAAATACGTGACATTTTTGAAAGGTACATTGCTTAAGACAAGGTCATCATCAATATATGATTGAAGTGTTGTCTTTCTGGATTTTGTTGTTACTTCCAGATGCTTATGTCGTTAAAATGCCTAAATGTCAGTAGGGGATTATCTTAGATTGGTAAAACTGCTGTTTGGTAAATTGGAATAGACTTTCTCGATTCAGAGTTGTTTTAAAAGCGAAGTTGTATGGTTATGCATTTTACAATCAAAGATTTCATTGGGGTTCCAGCAACCGAGTATTGGTCACTTTATCAAATGCGCGATCCGTCTGTTGATAGAATCCGGTCGCACAGTCATATAGATGACGAACAGCAATAAAAGCGCCGTTCCTTTGCTTTAGGTTTTCACCTTATACTTCACTTATAAGTGAAATATAATTCTCTATAAGTGTAATTTGTTAATCTCCTGAATTTCACTTATACTTATACAAACTTATATTTCACTTACCTAATTATTTATGCAACTTATAAGCACATTATAAGTACCTTATAAGTTGCTTATAAGTGGCTGATAATTTGCTTATAAGTTAGTATAAGTGATTTCCGTACGGGGTTGTCTGTATGTCCTAAATATAGTAATAAGGTTATATCCTTGTTACTTCCTGTTGTCTGTATCTCTTAAATATAGTAAATCGGGGGTTCATTTAGGGACACAGGAAGAAGCTTCATTTACTGAGTAGTTTTGTAACTACAATGTACAAAAATATGTGTACATGGCTGCAGTATAAACACAATGTTAGGTCAATGTCCGAAAAATATCAACTTTTTGTACTCGGCATGAAACTGTTGAATGGCTCGGTAAACGTCACATTCCCCAGTTTCTAAGCCTTATACAAAAAGTTGATATTTTTGGACATTGACCTAATATTGTATATATATTTTCGACACTTTCTCTTGTCTTAAATTCCGATTATTTTATTTTAAAAAATATCCACTTTTTCTATTCCGCACAAAATCTTTGAATGGCTCGGTTAGCCTCGCCATTCCAACTTATAAGCCTCGCACAAAGATGATTTTGTTTCAGACATTGATCTTATATTGTATATTCCGTGTACATGTAGGTGGTTGTTTTTGCGAAAGCAAAATTTCGCGAAAATGTTTTAAAATGGGATATATTTATTTACGCGGTAAGTAAATTTAGCGAAATTCTTGTTTGTATCCTTAGTATTGGTCCTTAACATCGCTGACGAGTAATGAATTTACGAAATTTGCACATCCCATGCATCATAATCGGAATGAAATGTATAACAATTTGTTCGTTTAATGCACTTAAATGCATTTTTATATTTAGCAATCTTCACTTATCGCAGGTGCAAAAACCTCGCGAAAAAAAGCGAAAATTAGATACTTGAGAAAATAACAGCTTATACGGTATACGTTATAGTTTGCAGATGTTCGCTTAGTTCAGTCACTCGAGATAACCTAACTTTGATAATAAGTTTAATATGACATTATTTTGACAGTTCAATGACTTGAAGTAAGTAATGTACTATCGACAAGTTTGATAGTTCCATCAGTTATAACTGAGTTCGACATTTGGGTGTAAATAAAGTTCCACAGAATCGTAATATTTGTGGTAATGTGTTAAAAAATTTCTCATTCAGAATCGTTTTGGGTGATTTAGTATACGCAAATAAAGTTGTGTAATATTTGTAAACCATACTTGTCAACTAGTCTGATATTCTTTTCTAGACCCTTGCTTTGGAGCCCCAACAGACCTGTTTCACTCCATCACGTTAGAAGTCTATACATGTCAGGACATCTCGATTTCCTTACATGTAATTTGTCGCACATGTATTTGTATTTTTGTATGTTTGGTCGAGGCTGTTTTGTGAATGATGCTTATATTTTTGGTTCGTCATCGTTGACGTGTACTCTTGTTACTTTTATGTCTAAACGAAGGTAATAATAAACAAACACCGACTAGGATACATCCCGTGAAGGAGAGAGTGTTGAAAAATAGTTACTTTTACACAGTCTTTAGAACTGGGATCAGGGTTTTCTGTAACTTGATGACAATGTATAAATATTTGCCGCAAAACATAGGGGGAAATCTTGTCAAATTTAAAAAATTACTTGTAGATATTGTATATATTATGCGTATTCGTATGT
>JAOXYH010158554.1:0-10030 GCA_028566455.1 Botula fusca
TAGCGGGATTGCAGGATGAGAATTGCAGGCTGGCGAGAATTGCAGGCTGAGAATTGCAGGCTAGCTTCACACTGGTACGAAAGTCATGTGGCATCGTCGTAGAAATGTCACCTGCTGACGAATCCTTGAAACTCTCTATTGTTTTGTTCCGACAAATATTTGGGAATAGCTGAAGTTTGAAGAATTTGAAAATGAGTATTCTGAAGTTTTTAAAACATAGCATGATAAATATTGTACTATTCCGTTTATATTTATTTCGTGTTTTGTAATTTTCAAGACATTTCAAAATCGCCTGATTGACATAAGGGTGGGAAGCCAATTTTCAAATAATGAACCGTTTACAATACAGATGCAAAAGACACAACAACACCTTAACAAGTTACAATTTGTTATATTAGACAAGTCCGTAGGAGTAGGAGTAAACGACTGATATTACAAAAACCATAGGATTCCAGTGTATGAAATGTTTTGACTAGTAGCATGTTCTCATTTACCAAATAAATCTATCATATTCCCTATTAATTGGTTTTTCAGGTTCACATACCATGGAAATGCAATCTTTTTTGTCCTATTAAGAGCCAGTATCCCGGAAATCACAAAAAAATCCTCAAAACCGTCCAAATGCAAAGTTTTGGCATTACAATATCATATGATTTGATTTATACATGTAGGCCTATCACGAAAACACACTGACAAAAGGCTTTTTTAAAATTAAAGATGGCAGTCGTCTTGTTTCCCAAGTTTCTTTTGAAAATTGCATTTATGTTCTGGCAAAATTGACACTTCTCACTATTTCACCTTTGAATATCTTCATTTCAGTACTTTTGCAATATGCTTCCTAACTGGATGTTAGTGGTAGTTTTCAATGCATTAGAATTTGAAAATAGTTGTATTTTTTTTACTTAATTTTGGCACCTTTCCATTTTTTTTTAAAAATAAGACTAAATTCTACAAGTTTAATGCAGCGCCTGTGCAAAAAATGGGAAATTAAAAAAAATATTGCTCTATTATTTTGAATTCAATCAATGTAAGAAAACTAGGGAAACAAGATGACACTTATGTATCTGCCATCCTTGATTTTTTTTTAAAATCCCTTTGGCCGCAATATGTCTTTCAGATAGATCTATCAATTAAACTCTAAACCATTTTAAAGTGATAACCTTGCATCTAGGCGATTTTGAATATTTTCTGGTAGACTGGCTAAAATATAAAGAAAATGAGTATGCCGTGACCTACATAACGTAAACGAGCGGAATCTACCGCAATCGTATTGCTTGTATTTTTAAAGCATATGTTAAATATAATTACAAAATAGTGATATTCTGCAAATCAAGACAAAAACCGCAACTTTAAACCAATTTTTGCAAAATTATTTACAAACATTGATTTAACAATTGTTCCTGTCTGCTTTCCGACGAATTATCACTGATTAAAATTGAAGATAATCAAAATATGTCCATGAACCAGCCATTAGGTAGCTTCTAACTTTGGTAAAACAACCTATATTATGGCAGTATCTACGCAACAGCCTTTTGGCGACACTTTTCTGCATTATTTACCGAACGAAGACAAGTCCATTGCTATGGATTTTGGAGTCGAATTGGATTTATATGTTTTGTAATATTGCACTCTCTTTACTTGAGGCAATCCCTCTATATTTTACGTTAGCCGATCTTTTGCGCCGCTTAATATCATAAATGGTGGTGGCATTTTCCTTATGCGTCTCACGAAAAAGCGATGCTATCTATAAGACTGAGTCTGTACTTGATAACATATCCAGTGATGTGCGTATACGATGGTAAAATTGCTTTTAGCTGTTCGCCTCAAGGATAGTAATATTTTCTAAAGTTTTCTTTAATTGCAAAAGCATTACGATCTTTTTTATAAAGATTTATGACAATTTCTTATCATACATGATTGAAATACGCTTACAGATGACATCTTGTATATGCATCATACATAAATACATGCATAAGGCACGGTAGGCAATGTTGAAAAAAAGGAAAAAATGTTCGTTTAGCAAAATGGAAACAAAACATTATGATTACATAAAGATTCCTTAGGTAATGAGATTACTATTGTTTATAACATACTTCTCCTATGTAACATTTTGTAATAAACTGAACAATTATTAGGCAATTGTTCCAGACAGTAATGGGATTATCATGAGGTCATGGTAGCAGCAAGATTATTGGATAAAATGTTTACCAATTATCCAAAATTAAAATTTTGCGCCAAGTAACCGAAAAAAGGAAACTCTGTCACGTCGAAAAATGTGTTTGATGCGATGATTCCGTATGTATGTGATCTCATTATACCTCTTTTGGCTGAGTATTAAGATTTATAATAACTACTTTAACGTCAATTCAATCAAGTAAGCTTGACGAGACTTATGGGATGAAATTATGACATCAGATTAAGATGTTACTGTTTATAAATAGTTAAAACCACCGGACATTGTCTTACTTTGGACACATAAAGAACCATTCCAGTAGTCAGCATAGAAGCACTGACACTTTCTACGGGCACAGTGAAGGAGACTTTTTACATTCAACTGTTCTGGAACATTCATTATTTGCCGGTTTTCCTGAAATATGAAATAATCATTTGTAAAAGATAGTTTAAAGGCATTTGTTTTACAGAGAGGTAGGCCTCAATTTCAGTTTCTGCCTTAGGGTAAATTTTGCATGCAAAGAATGATAAAAGGTTATCCGAAATTGAAAGAAAAAGGAAATAAAATACTAAAGATACCATTCAAGCTGGTATATCAAAAGGAAGGAGACCAGACCATGAACAGATAAACATCAAACACAACAAACAACAATCAATAAACACAGCACAGCAAAATGATACCAGAAATGAGTCATACGAAAAAATAAATTTTATCAGTATCAAAAAATACACTGAAATGTTTTATTTCAATGTCAAATGCATTAGAGTTGTCTCTTTGTTTGTTTGTTTATTTGTTTGTTTTGAAATTCATGCAATTATAATATTTGTAAGATCACTTATGAAGTGAACGTTGAATTGAATTCTTACAATCGCAACGAGTATTACAATGCCGTTGCCTTGTTCCATCAGTACATGTATGCAGCTAAGTGAATCATTCTTGACATAACTTTCAGCACTTTGTATGTTATGTAATACATGTTATTATAATTGAAAAAGGGCGGATATGGGGAAATGCACAAGGGTATTACCATAAGTAAGTTCAAAAACCTTCAGAGATCGCCACGATCTTCAATAAGTGGAGTCCACACCAGGTAGGGAGCTCTGAAAGGCCCCGAAACGAGGAGTAATGATTCCATGGGAACAGAACGACGGCAATTCAACATTATAAATAAAAGTTTAAACAACACAAAGACACAACAATGACCAACGGTTCCTTACTTTGGACATGCTCACAAAACTGTTGGACAATTACACGAACAATTTGCGTGAACATTAATCATAAGCCGCTGTTTGAGAAAGAAAAATATTGTTTCTTGATTGGCTAAAGAGACACGAGAACAATGTACAAAGCCTTGTAGTCTTTCAGAGACGATACCGTCATTGCTAGTGATAGTCTTTTACAAGCAATGTGGTAAAAATAATTCATAATTATGTGTTGTTATGTCTAATTCCATTTGATGACATTCATAATTTAAGGTGTCAGATTTTAGATTTACCTACTGGAATGCAAATGGTGAATACAGTAATTAGCTATACCAAATGAATACAGTTTCTCGGAGAAAGAAGTCAGTGAAAACCGCAGTTTGAAACGATGCTCAAAAAGCCGAACACCAAGGGCAATGATAAGGTTAATTGATTGATTGATTGATTGATTGATTGATGCCACTTTTAGCAGTATTTCAGCTTTATCGTGGCAGAGGAAGCGGTGTGCCCGGACCTTGGGCAGGAAACTGGCAAACCTTATCACGTGCGGTTGCGAGTCGAGTACACCGTGTTTTGTTATTTACCAAGCAGAAAAGGGGGGCGAACTCTCAACGCATGGGTGATGGGATACAGTGATTGTACAGGTAGATCTAAATCGATTATCTGAACCACTTGGCCATCCAGGCCCCGATAAGGTTAAGAAAGCAATGACAAACATCACATGGAACATATAAAAGCAAAATCAGACCATCAAATAAAATCAAAATATATCACATATCAAACTGAAATAAACCCTATTTCCCATTTGCCTAGCAGCTCAGGGATATTGAACATACACCAGGAATATTAGCCCATATCAACTGTAGAGATTCGGAAAAACATGTAACATTTTACTTTTCCAAATCTCGTTTTCTGGCTACACTAAGGCAGCCTCAATTGACAATTGTTGTCAAGTTTTCAAATTCAACATGTCAATACTAACTGAAAATACTTACTCTTTCAACTGCATGTCTCTACATGAAAATAATATAAGAATTAACATTCATTCTTTCAAAGATTTTATGTATTTATTAAAAAACAAATCATGAAAAAGAATAGAGCTATCTCACTCGTGCAAAACTCTGTCCATAGATGGTTTTGGCTTCCTATGTCAGTCATTTTGGCATATGCTCGCTCGTTTTCTACTTTCTATACTACAATCCCCCATTAAAAAATTAAAATACCGCTTGAAACAAATTATCAACAAATCCTTTTGTGGAAAAAATGGCAGAAACTATATTTTTTTGTTCTGGGATATAATTCCACAGATTTTTTCACAATGGTCCCACAGAAAAAGAGCAATAACACCAAAGAACAGGTGATCAGTATGCTTGAGTTTCTTATCGACAACATATATTCGTCAGGTTAGGTGGCATAATTTTTCAGCAGGTAATCGGAATTCTGACGGGCAACAACTGCGCCACTTTACTAGCTGATTTGTTTTTGTACTGTAATAAGACGGAGTTCCTTAAAGGTCTAATAAAGAAAAAGAAGATAAAGGAAGCCGGGTCATTCAGTTTCATTTACAGATATATCGACGACGTTCTCTCTATAAACAGTCCTCGATTCTTGGATTGGCTTCCGTTGATATATCCGCCAGAATCGGAAATTAAAGAAACAACAGACGCTGCTTCCTCCGCCACATTTCTACGAATTTGACACCAATGGACACCTCAGCACTAGAAAAGGGATGATTTTAAATGTAAAATTATCAATTTTCCTCAATTGGATAGCAATATAAAATCTTCACCTGCTTATAGAGTTTCTATTTCCCAAATGAATCGGTACACCGGAGGATGTAGCAAATACTCAGAGTTCGTGAAACGTCATCAAATTCTGACCCAACGCTTACAGAAACAAGGATTTTTAAGATCACGCCTTGACATTTCCTTCAAAAAGTTTTGGGTGGATATCAAGACCTTATCGAAAAATATACATTAACCTGTTTAGCTATGATAAAGGAGAGTCTGGATAACATTTAAGTATTTGCTCATTATCCATAGTGTATGTATGTTTGTTTGATTTATTGCTTAATTGTACAGTGTTGTGTTGTCTTTTGGAATACACCGGATTTTACAGTAGCCTTTTAGGCTATTTCATACAAAACTTTAAAAGTCGTCATGTAAGTGTGAGGTTTGGCATGCCGTAAAACCTGGTTTATCATTTAAAAATGCATGTACTAGGTCAGGACTATGACAGCTCTCTGCCTATCGTTCCGTAGACTTCTCGAACCTGTCAGTCCTATCGCCTTTACGCTTCTCCACATTACCCTTGGTGTTCAGTATTTTGTTATTACTTTTATTTCATAAATTTTTATAACGGTTGTGGTTTCGAGCATCGCTGACGAGTAATTATTTACAAAATGTGCACATCCGATCCTCAAAATCGGTATGAAATTTATCACACTTTGTTTTAGTGACAGAATTATGCATTACGATTCCATCGTCGAAATGCAGCATCGTAATTTCGCGAAAAAAAAAAAGATAAATTCAACAATTTAGTAATAAATAATGGTTAAAGGGTCTTCTGAGGTTTCAAATCAGGCAAACATGTTGTTCGTACAAAATGATATTAGTTTTATTTCAAAGAGAAAATAAATTTTTTTGGGTGAATCATTAGGCCACATTTTCCATGTTACAGGTTCAAGCTATGGATAAAATTGTTAACTACGTTTCCATCTGGGGACACAAAGATAATACCATCATTCAGCAAAACCTGCTATACGGAACTGCCTCGAGATGTCCGGGGGAATAATTGTTGATAATTAAAAATGCATTAGTCGTTTATTTCCGACCCGTCTTATATAACTCAAATTTAGACATTAAATGATGGACTACATCGACTATTTCTTAATTAGGTATATATAACTGAACACCGTAAAAGTATAAATTAGTCAGGCAAATTCTCAAGAATATAACATAGAAAAAACACATCTAGGACAAATATGATTTTTGAACTATTTTAAGCCTCATACGAAGTTTTGTTCACTGTCGGAATTGCTCGAGTTATTAGGATACCGCGAAATAATGCAACTTATCTCGTCTACTCATACTTTGTAACCATGAAGGGTCCTTCTCTCATATAGCATGCAACATCCTCCCCGCCAACCCTGACTGTGTAAGGATTTGCTTTAAAATTTCACTTTATATTATTAACACAACTTGGCAATGTTAACTAAAGAAACTTGACGGAGAGAAATATACAGATATACAGATTTCTCCAAGCAAAAAAAAAAAATGAAAAACAACGGGTAGAAGCAAATAAAACTATAATTGTACTTATTTTCGGTTTGAAGACTTTAACCTTTTTTGCGAGTATTTATATTTGCGTTAAATAAGAAGGTATCTGTAAGATCATCCTATACAAAATTATTAATTTGGCGTGTATTTTCGCTATAAAGTTATTTCCACGAAATAAGATGAAACTAACTACACCGCGAAATAAGTACAATAACAGTACATGCAGGTATCATGTGGTTGAAATTCAAACAGGTAATATGGGTGGAACGAAATGTGCACGTGACTGACGATGTTATTGTTGATTTATCTTGTTTGCTGAATTAACAATAAAGCAGATGAAATAGACGACCACTTCAGTGACAATGGGCAGTGGTACCAACTATCACTCACAAAAAAGTGACTATGGAAACAACTGTAAAACAAAGTTTTGGAACACAAAATGGAGAACGATATCAATTACTTCGGAAGGTTAAACGATACCTTTTGAATCTTCTTACCTGAAGAAGCAAGGAACAGTGTCAATAGAAACTTCATCCTCATTCCTTGATCAGAAAAATTCTAATTTCTGTCTTAAGAATTATTTGCGTGGTTTTTGTCATTTCATAATATGGTCTTTCGGGTACATATAAAATACACTCAGTCACTTGCAAAAAAAAAAGAAAAAAACAACAAACAAACAATCAGATGTTGCTTGAAGTCGTATAAATTTTGTTTAGGTGAGTAAAGGTGATAAGGACACTTGCACGGTATTTTACAAATTTTAGCTTCATAATTGTTTCTGTATTATATAAATATTTTATGATACCAAATTTGATGCATGAGATGCACAACTCGACAATGTAATGCCCAGAGCGCAAATTTTGGGAGGCCAAAATCATTTCCAAAATGTTGAGGAAAAGACGTTAATGCCAAAACGACCTAAAATGTTAGCCAACACAATATTAGATGTTAATAAAGTCAAATCACTACTTTACTCTGTTCTCAGCAGCTAACTGAAGAACATGTATCAACTATGAAATTTCTTTGTTAAAAACTGAGCTCTGTGAAAAGGGAGGTAATTTGATAAAGATAAACTAAGATATCAATTTCTACAGTGTGCAACCGCTATTTTATATTCAGTTTACAGTAGTGTATCATACAAGCTCTTCAGATTGTTTAATTATTAGAAAATACACAAAATACTTTTTTTTTTGGAATTTTACTGTATCGGCCTTATAATTTCTACACATAGAATGCTTCTCTTCATTTGAGGATATATCATTACCTATTTCAAAAACAAAAACATACCAAAATTTCAAATTCAATTATTAATATGCAAAGAAAAAACGAATGTTTAGAAAACGTTACTGATTAAAATGTCATTATCCACCTCAGAATAAATCGAGTATTTTTTTAAACTAGTATTTACGGAATGCCGATTAACCACTTTATCTAAACTCTATCAGCAATAGGTACTGCCAAATCACTAATTGTAAATCTGTAGCAAAATATTTTGTTGACAGTAAAGATTCTTAGAAGTATTAGTTTCGACAGACACATGTACAGCTGGCCCTCAAAGTATACCGAAGCGTATTGCTGCCACCAGAAAAAATAATAATTATCTCATAATTAAATGTATGAGTAACATCTCAGCAGTTTCTCATATTTATGAGGAACTTTTCATATTAAGAGAAGTTTCTCATAATCACGAGAAGTGTCTCATATTTATAAGGAACTTCTCATAATTAAGAAAACTTATCATAAATATTAGAAACTTCTCGTAATTGTGAGACGTTTCTCATAATTATGAGTTGTTTCTTATAATTATGACTTATTATCTTATAACTTTGAGAAAATATTTTATTATTATGAGAAAATATCTCATTATTATGAGAAAGTATCTCATAATTATGACTTATTTTCTCATAATTATGAGATAATATCGCAGAGTTATGACTTATTATCTCCTAATTATGAGAAAACTTCTCATAATTATGACATCTTTTCTCATAATTATGAGAAACTTCTCATAATTTTTAGAAGTTTCTCATATTTAGGAGAAGTTCTTCATAAATATGAGAAACCTCGTAATTATGCTATAATATTTTCTTTTCTGGTGGAAGCGATACGCTGCCATAAAAGTATGATATTGACATTCCCCAAAAATTTACAATAATGAATCTTAAAAAAATATAAACAAAAACGTATTTTGGACGGAGAATAAACTTCCTAGTTGTTCGATTTTTACTGCCCTAAACTGCTGTTTGTTAGGTCGTTTAATCTTAAAAAAAGGAAACGTACTGAAATATACATATGTTCATGGTTTATGAAATGAAAACATAGATTACAGATCATTGTCCTTTCTCATAGTGAATTAAGTACTCAATACAGTTTGTCAGCCATAATTAAAATATAAAGAGTAATACACTGTTATATTCCAACCGTCATGGCAGTTGTAATATGGCAGTAAGTCCTGGTCATCTGATACTTGCAATTCCATTTGAAAATTTAATGTTGATGACAGCTATTCAACAATTTCCTGCCGAAGACAGTTTTGAAAGGTGTAACATATAAATTTAAGGACGAATGCGTGCTGTGGAGTATGGGTTTATGGATTATTGTTGAATGTTATACAGCAATTTCAAGATGAAGAACAGCAATAAAAGTCTTGTTCCTTTGCCTTATGGTCGCTTCAGGCTATTTTATGTGATTTTGTCTCATTTAGTCATTTATATCTACTTCATTTTGTTTCTTATTCAAATGTCACTTGACTGACATTAATTTCAATTGTTGCCTCTTTCATTTCGCCCCTTATTCATTATGTTACTTCATTGACATAAACTTCAATTGTTGCCTGGATTATACCATTGCTGACACTTCATGATTATGCGACTTGGTTTACTTCGTTTCATCTTGTCATAATAGTTTTACTTCGTTTTATCTTGTCATAATTATTTTTACTTCGTTTCATCCTGTCATAATTACTTTTACTTCGATTCATCTTGTCCTAATTAGTTTTACTTCGTTTTATCTTGTCATAATTACTTTTACTTCGATTCATCTTGTCATAATTAGTTTTACTTCGCTTTATCTTGGCATAATAAGTTTTACTCCGATTCATCTTGTCATAAAACAAAGTGTGATACATTTCATACCAATTTTGATGCATCGGATGTGCACATTTCCAAACCATTTACGGACAGAGCTTTGCGTGAGGGAGATAACGCCGTAGTTTTATAAATTTTGGGGAATTGTAACACGTTAAAGTTAGAAGTATCATTTCGGGGCCAGTACCGAAGTAGTAGTTACTGAGCTGGTGAAACCCTCGGGGACTAACAGTCCACCAGCAGTGGCATCGACTCAGTGGTAGTAAAACAAAGTGTGATACATTTCATACC
>JAOXYH010158662.1:0-10029 GCA_028566455.1 Botula fusca
ATGAAAGGGAAGTTTACAATCGGAAAGTTGAAATCATCTCTTTTATCGTAAAGTTTTGACCTCAACCGTCCCTCATTATCAATTTCAAAATGAAAGTAAAGATATGAAGCAGACCTTAAAGTTTCTGTGGTATCCTTTATTTCAAGTTCATTTGGATAGATGCGATCCAGAAAGTCTCCAAATTTTAGAATTATTTAAGGAGAGGACGTCATCTATATAGCTAAAGGTGAAATTATAGGACTTGGTCAAGCTTCTTTTTCTGAAGAAGCCCCTGTATGAATTCTGCTTCATATGAATAAATGAATAAGTCGGCTAGTAAGGTAGCAAAATTAGTACCCATTGGAATCCCGAATGTCTGTTGAAAAACATAACTGAACCTCCAGACATAACACATATGTTATCGATCAGAAAGTCTAACATTTTGACCATATCAGTCTCAGAATACTTTATTAGAATCAAAGTGGTGTCATGTAGGTATGTCAAATGTTTCACAACCTTAGAGTCCTTGAGATTCACAAAAAATATTTCATTTACTGAAAGATCATGTCTGTATTCTTTATTGCAAACAAATATAACGTTTCATCAATTCAACATCAAAAATGAGAGAAAATATTTACACGCTATTTTAAAACATGCATTCACTTAAAAAGTCGATTTCTAAATTTAAGCTGTATTAATTATACTTGTTGCATATATAATGACTCTTAAATCGCGTCGTCCAAGGTAAACCAAATTATGAATGCTTAATCAACTGTTTCAATTAAACTTTTCTTTTCCAAAACACTATTGAAAAATATCAAAATATTTTATTTTAAAAAGAAAATAGATCTAGGGTAAAATAACTAATCAATTAACAAGAAAACTATTAATTGTTCTCGTCTTTTCACCAGAATTTTTCCATTACCTCCTTTATTCTTTACTGGTCGCTAAATGAAAGAGGGAACCATAAGTGGTTTTTAAATCGATAAACAATGGATGAAATATTCTTACATATGTGAAGGGTAAAAAGTTTTAAATCGATAAACAATGGATGAAATATTCTTACATATGCGAAGGGTAAACGGGATGCAACTGAAATTAAAAGACAGAGTCACTTTCATCATCAAATGTTTAATTTTTTGGAACTGAAATAACATTGTTCAGCGAAATCAAATAACATTGTTTTGCTACAAAAAGACAATTTTATACGATTTTCAACCGGCCTTGTTTCCCAGAAACATAAGCTACACTCATGGACACATTAAGAGAGACATTTTTAAATGGATAACTTTTGTCGATGCATGCGGCCAACGTTGTTTCATATAAAAAGTCAAAATGTATCACAATAGCATACAAATCTGGATTTCAAGCGCGTACCACGAGACTGTAGTGTCATTGTGACATCACTAAATTACTCCGTTGCCGAGAAGGTCACGTGATTTCGGTGTGTTATGGTCGACATTTTTCTCTGAGAGAAAAAAAAAAACAGTAAATTTACGTTTTGAAGTGGATTTATAGTGGAATATTGGTTGACATTTTTGCAGATATTCACTCTTATTAGATTATTCAAGTTGCATATGAAAATGGATGTACATAATTTGATAGACTTCGACCCTCTTTGTCCCAAGTCGGCCGAATCGTATGTTAAATCTGTGATGTCACCAAACATACAAAAATTAGTAGTAGCAGCAGATGTTCACAACGAAACTGTGAGTAGTAACTCTATTAAAGCAAACTCTAAAGCAAATATTACTCCTGGTCATAAAAGAACATTAGACGATCATGACCGACATAGTGAACCAGTAAAGAAAATGAAGCCAAATAAGCAAACAACACATGAAGACAATGATAAACAATCTGAAATAAGTGAGATTAAAAGCATGGTTGAAGGCCTGACCAACAGTATGAACAACATGTGTATTTCTTTAACTGATAGAATTAATCGATTAGAACAAAATATGTCAAGAGACTTAGCAGTGCTCATTGAGAAAAAGGTTAAACATGAAATCGGTCGTGAGGCAAGAGATTAATGGCACTTTGTGTACATTTCAAGATAAAGTTAATTCTCTAGAGGCTAAAGTAAACAGTTTCGAAAAGTCCTACGCTACGGTAGCAAAACAAGCAGTAAATGAAGACAAAAAACTGAACATCGTCATCAAGGGGGGTCAACACAGGCAAAAATGAAAAAAATAATCCACAATGCACATTGAACAAGGTGAACTCTTTAATAAGAGATGGTTTGAAATTATCGACTGTGAAAATACTAAAAGCTGAGCGTAAAGAATCTCGTAACGCCAAACCTGGTCTTATATTTGCAAAAGTTCAATCGGTAGAAGACAAAAAAGCAATCATGAAAGCCAAGTCCAAACTAAAAGGCAATAAAACGTATAGTGAAGTCTATATTGAGAATGATATACCAGCAGATGTGCGATCCCAACAGAATAATCTCCGCACTATTCCGAAAGAGATTGGAATATCGAACAAATATAAAGTAGTTGGTTCTAAAATTCTCCCAGTAAAAGAAAGCTTAAACTCACGGAGATAGGATTTTTTACATCTAAGTTGTTGGAACGTTAACGGGTGGTCTGTTCACGATAACGAGAATTCTTTGTTGAGGAAATCCATTCTTATTAATGGGAATTATGATATTGTAGCATTATGCGAAACGTTTCTTCGGTGTTCGGATACATTATCCGTTCCTGGATATAAATTTATTGGTAACAATAGACAAGTTTTACATCAAAATACACGACGCGGTTCCGGTGGTGTCTGCTTCCTTATAAAGGATAACATGTACGATCTGTTTAATATCAGTGTTTTGGATAGTTCCAAACAGGATATCTTGTGGATTTAACTTAAAGCGAAAGATTCAAACTTATGCTATTGTTTGTGTGTATGTTATCTACCCCCGGAAGGATCGTCAACGAACTCTGACCCAGATGCGTTCTTTCGCGACTTGCTTTACCAAATAATATGAGTATAAAAATGAGGGTATAGTGTGTATTTCGGGCGACTTTAACGCACGTATCGGACATAATACGGATTTCATTGAAGGTGTTGACAGTATACCGATCCGAGATGTTATAGATGTTATGGAGAATCACTTTGGAGATTTATTTCTGGATTTTTTAGTTGACAGTAATTTCTGTATTTTAAATGGTCGCATTGGAACGCAAAATAACTTTACTTGCGTCTCTAAAAAAGGCAAATCTGTCGTAGATTACGCTTTAGTGCCACATGAAGGTCTCCCATTCGTAAGTGACTTCAAAGTTAACTTAATAAGTGACTTGATAGATACATATAACATTTGCGTTCCAGAGAAACGCCCAGATCATTCCCTCCTGGAATGGAAACTCTCACTTCCTCATATGTACTCAGCGAGTATAAGCGATAATGCGCCCAAGTCAAAACGATATAATGTTTTAAAGTTAACAGCTGACTTTCTTTCCGACGATTCTTGCGCTACGAGAATTGAGGAAACTATTCGTAGGATCGAAACTCAATTGAATGATAACAGGCATATAAATAGCGCATATGACACGTTTGTCCGCTTTCTTTCGAATGAGATGGACTTAGCTGGTCTAAATGAAGAGCGATCTGAACAACGGAAGTGTAGGCGTGCGAAATCTCGTAGCAAGCCATATTGGAATGAAATATTGCAAACTAAGTGGGATTTAGCACATGATAAGGAAAAGATGTGGTTGAATTGTGACAAGCACACCAATATAAAGAGAAAACTTAAACAAGATTACTGTCGGGCTCGTGATGATTTTGACAGTCATTTACGAAAAGCGAAAAGGCAATACCAGTTGAAACAACAAAATGACTTATTAAAAGAACTTGAAAAACCAAATTCTAGAGATTTTTGGAAAAGCATTGGTAAAATCGGAATTTCAAACGAAAGAAACAACAATATTCCGATGGAAGTTTTTGACGATGAGGGTAGATTGATAACAGACGAAACCGAGGTGCTTAATAAATGGGAATCAGATTATCGATCGTTATTTAGTGAATCGTCTAATGGTGGAAAATACGATGATCGCCATCTTGATTATATCAAACAGTTGAACTTCACTGAAGTAAATACAAACAACTCAGAGACGCCGAACACTGCATGCTTAAACGAAGCTATAAGTCGTCAAGAAGTAGAAGATGCTATTAATCGTTTGAAACTTAAGAAAGCTGCTGGAATAGATAACATACCTGCAGAGGTTCTTAAAAACTCAACGTGTGTAAATATGCTCCATGATATAATCGTATTTTGCTTTGAGAATGGCGTGTCTCCTGATCAATGGAAGCAAGGTATTATAAATCCTATAGTTAAACCAAACAGTACTGATCATAGAGTGCCATTATCTTATCGTGGAATTACTTTATTATCCGTACCATGCAAAGTATATTGTGATATTTTGAATCATCGATTTAGTGAATGGCTAGAAGACGCGGATATTTTAGTCGATGAGCAGTGTGGCTTCCGTAAAAAGCGCAGTTGTTTGGATAACATTTATAGTTTATATTCTATTGTCAACGATCGAAAATTGTCACGACTGTCCACATTCTCCTGTTTTATCGACTTAAGAAAAGCGTTTGACAATGTTAACAGAGATTGTCTATGGTATAAGCTGATGAGATATGGTATTGATGGTAAAATTTTAAATGCTGTTAAATCTCTTTATAATAATACCGCTTGTAGTGTCAGAGTTAATCACAATCTTACTTCTATGTTTCCTGTCTACAGTGGAGTTAAACAGGGCTGTTTGATATCGCCCACACTTTTTGCAATTTACATTAATGATTTAGCTACCGATATTAAGGCATTGAATAAGGGTATTGATAATATTAGCATATTATTATATGCCGATGATATTGTGTTACTTGCTTCGACAGAAAGTGATCTTCAATGTATGCTTAATTGTGTGAATGATTGGTGTTATAAATGGCGTCTTAGCATCAATTGTGATAAGTCAAATATTGTTCATTTTAGACCAACTTCTACAGTACGTTCTTCATTCTGTTTCAAGTGTGGTGAAAAAGTAATTTCTTACACTGACTCGTATAAATATCTAGGTTTGTGGTTTAACGAACATGTATCCTGGGACAAAGCTATAAGAGAACTGTCTAAATCCGCCAGCCGTGCATTGGGATGTCTGACTACTAAATTTTACGCCTGTGGTGGTATGAACTATCATGTTTTCACTAGACTTTATGAAAGCTTGGTGCAACCTATACTTCTTTATGGTGCTTCAGTTTGGGGACTTACCGAACACAGACTGATAAATAATGTGCAAAATAGAGCTGCTAAAATTTTCCTTGGAGTATCTAAAAACACTAGTAATATTGCAGTCCATGGTGAACTTGGTTGGTTATCGTGTTTTGCTAAACAGAAACTTGATGCTATTAGATACTATTATAAACTTAACTCTGTCGATGATACACGTATTATCCGTAAAATCCATCTATGGTCAAAACGTAAACGAAGATCATGGGACTGTAAAGTATTCAAGATTTTGTGTGATCTTTCTGTTGACAATATTTTTAGAAATGGTCCAGAGAAACAAGTTTTCATGAACTATGTGAAATCGAAAATTCGTATTCATGACGAACAGAACTGGTTTACTAAGTTGTGGAATGATAACATGAACAGTAATGGTAACAAACTCAGGCTGTACAGACGTGTGAAAAAAGACCATGTCCCTGAACATCAAGTAATAAACTCATTACCACGCCACTTACGTAGCTGTATATCTAAGCTTAGATGTGGATCTTTACCTCTTACAGTCGAAACCGGTCGTTACAATAAACCTCCAATTCCATTACATCAGAGACTTTGTCCGTTATGTCATATTGACATTGAAGATGAAGTGCATTTTCTGATAAACTGCGAACTGTATAGCGACCAAAGATCAACTTTATTCGACAAGGCTAAATTGTTAAATCACTCATTTGACATTATTTCACCTCAAAAGCAATATATATTTCTATTACAAACCTCCGAACTTCAATATGATCTGGGTTTATTATTATTTAAAATGATAAGAAGACGCCATGCATTGTTGGTCAATTAAATGTAACTTATTTAATAATTTATTGCATAAATTGGTTTTAATACTTTAATTGAATGAAAATATCTTTATTTTATTTATTTAGTAATTAATTTTACTTATTTATCTATTTGCTTTTTTATGATCGCTTTCCTTCAGACAATTGCTATTTCATGTTCCTATAGTTATTTTATTATTTTAATTTTCTAAATTTATATATTTGATAATTTTATTTGATTAATACAGTTTTTATAATGATTACAGTGTCTCGTGGGTCACATTTGGCCAGGTATCGGATTTTTATTCCAGATTTTTATTTTTTTAATTGTGTTGTACTTGTATTTCTGTTATTTTTATCTGTGCTGATATCGATTATGTATATATTTGTTGTAAATCTGATATGTGACACTATAATAAACAATATCATCATCATTTATTTATTTTATAGTCGGCAAAAGAAAAAGAACTCCAACTCATCTGAAGATTGGTTCTGCTTTGCTTGTTACGTGCCACAATTCACCGATTCATTTTTTGAAGATGATAAAAGTGAAAATAGCTTTGACAGCAATTACAGTTATCTCCCTTTGACCGCGGTTTCGTCGACTTCCGGTGTAAACAATGAGAATGCTGTGGAGATTGATGAGGCAAACGAACTGTCAAACAACATATTTGACGAGTTATATAGGGATAGGACAAAACATCCAAACAAATTTATCTGCTCCTATATAAATATAAACAGTTTGAGGTATAAATTGTGTGCTCTGAAAGATCTACTGAGCAAGAACATTGTCGATATGCTAGTGGTGACTGAGACTAAATTGGACAATTCATTTCCAGATGCACAGTTTAGGTTGAATAACTACCATCTTTGGAGGAAAGATCGAAATGCCCATGGTGGTGGGCTTGCGGTATACATCAGATCTGACCTCGCTTGTGACAGAAAGAAGAACATGGAGTGTGAGACTGTCGAGTCCATTGCTGTTGAACTTTTGGTAAATGGTAACAAATGGTTGATAGCAGGAATGTATAGACCACAAACTTTCTGATAATGTTTTCATAAATGACTTTACTAAGACATATGACAAAATATCTGTTAAATATGATAATTTGATTTTCATTGGAGATTTGAACTATGACTTATTATCTGATGAGAAAAATGATACTCTATTTAGTGTTTGTGATATATGTGGTATTGATAATGTTGTAAAAGATCCAACTTGCTTCACAAAAAATGCCAAACCTACACTTAATGATGTGATCTTAACAAACAGAAAAAAATTATTACAAAACGTCACAAATTTTAACGTGGTCTTAGTGACGTTCACAACATCATATCTACCCAGATGAAATCTGACATTCCATCTGTCTCAAAACCATCTAAAACATTTCGAAGCTACAAACAATTGGATGAGAAAAAATTCTTAAATGATATTACACAAGCAAATTTTGAATCAATAATTGATGATGTGGGTGATGTCAATAAAGCATATAACCATTAACAAGTATAGTTGACACACACATGCCATTAAAACAAAGAAAAACTGTTCCAAAACCGGCATGAATAAACAACTCAGGCAATCAATTTACAGGAAAAAGATGTTACACAATAGGTATTTGAACAACAAATCAAAGAAAAACTGGGAAAATTTCCGCCAACAAAGAAACTATGTTAATAAATTGAGAAAACAATCAATAAGAACATATTTTGTAGAAAGATGTACAGGTGGTCCAAAACAAAAAGATTTTTGGCCAACTATTAAGCCCTTTTTGACTAACAAGGGCAGCCATTTTGATACCAATATAGTATTATGTAAAATGATGATATAATTAATGATCAAGGTGATGTTGCTGAAATTTTTAATGAATATTTTGTTAATGTAGCTAACGATATTGGCAGTGATAGCTGTAAAATAGATGAAGACCACCCTAGTATACAAGCTTTAATAGAAGATTGTAATATTGAAGGTAATTTGTCATTCAAAGAAATTTCAGATGATTTTGTAGGAAAACAAATCGACAAAATTAATATAAACAAAGCAACTGGTTATGATGGTATATGTGTTAAAGTTATGAAAATTGCAAAACCTGTCATTGTTAAACCTATCACAAAACTTATTAATAAATCTATTAGTACATCTGAGTATCCTGACCAATTAAAAGAAGCATGGATAGTAAGGCTTTATAATAAAAACAGCATGTTAGAGGCAGGGAACTACAGACCGGTTTGCATATTACCGATGGTGTTAAAGTTCTTTGAGAGGGCCATCTCATAGACTACTTCGAACACTTGTTCCACCCTTTCCTTTCTGCTTTTAGACCAGGCTATGGCTGTAATACAGCGCTTCTGAAAGTCATTGAGGACTGGAAACAGGCAGTCGACCAAAATCTCTATGCAGCTGCAGTACTTATGGACCTCTCAAAGTCTGACTGCCTGCCACATGATCTACTTTAGTTAAAGCTAACATCATATGCCTAACTGACAGTGCACCCAGTTTAATTAATAACTATCTATCTAATAGAAAACAATGTGTAAGAGTGGGCATTCTTTTAGTACTTGGAAAGCGATATATAAAGGTGTACCACAGGGCTCCATTTTGAGCCCTTTGTTATTCAATATATTTTTAAATGATATTTTAGCCTTGTCAAGTGTATTGTATAATTATGCAGTTGATAACACTTTGTCACACTCAAGTCACGATCTGGACGGACAAGGCAATACTTTGGAGACAGAAAGTTCAGCTTTAATTGATTGGTTTGAAATTAATAAAAATGAAAGCTAATCTGGAAAAGTTTCAGGCTATTGCCATTGGGAATAAAACAAACAGTGGGAACCTGAAATTTAATTTGGATGGGAATGAAATTATATGTGAAAATGAAGTGAAACTCTTGGGTGTGACAATTGATTATCAACTGAAATTTGGTACTCATATCTCAAAAATTTGTAAAAAGGCCTCAAGGCAATTAAACGTATTAAAAATAATAGGGAAACATTTATCAAAATTGGGAAGGTTAACAATTTACTATTCTTTCATAGTGTCCAATTTAATTATTGTCCTGTCGTTTTGCATTTCTGTGAGGAGGGTAATACCCCAATAAAATGGAAAAAGTACATGAAAGAGCCTTGAGGTCTATCTAGGATTATAAGAGCAGTTACGACGTCCTTTTATGTAAATCTGGTCTTCCATCCTTAAAAATAAGAAGATTAAGAAATATTGCAATTGAAGTGTTCAAAATTTTACATAAACAGTCATCATTATATTTACATGACATTATTAAAGTTAAGAACTCTAATTATTCTTTTAGACGGGGGAATATAGTTGAAATTCCACAGGTAAGAACAACAAATTTTGGTCTCCATTCATTGAGGTAAGCGGGGGCCACACTTTGGAATGAGCTGCCAGACACGATTCGTCAGCAGACCAACTTAAACAGGTCTCTCATTAATAACTGGAATAGTAGCCCATGCAGATGTGGTTCGTGCAAATCTCAATGACTTTTGCTTTAATTAGTTTAGTGCTTTCGCAAATCAAAGATATTTTATTAGTATACAGTGCTTGCTTTCCTACCTGCTTTTATTTATTAGCTCAGCTTATTTGCATGCAAATATTATAGTGCTTTTTGTGTTCATTACATTTTACTATGCTACATGATCTATGTGCTAAATTATTTATCTGCTTATGAATTTTAAATATTGATCTCGTGTGTTTTAATATCAAAATATCATAATGCGTCATATTTATGTTGTCTTATGTATTGTGTAATGTCACTGTATTGTTATATGTAATAGTCGGCTAGAAGTTCTACAGAGCTTATGTTTGTTTGTTGTAACACCAGACTTTAAATAATTTTTCTTAGTCTTAGTCTTAGTCTTAATGTCTAATTTGCATAATTCGTCAAACGATCAAATTTCATCGAAAACCCAGAAATATATGCGAAAGAGCTCATAATGATACATGTTCAGTTCAAATTTAAACAAAATATAGCTTAATATGAAGCTGTTTTAGGAATT